>CM057168.1:2793701-2811298 GCA_029962745.1 Echinometra lucunter | reverse complement strand
TGTATGTGCTAAATTTTAATTTGTTTTTAGTATATAATTTACTCCTATACCTGTTTAAACTAACACTACTGATGTCAGGGGCGTAACAGGTACCTGTTATCAGGGGGGGGGGGGGGGCAGAGCCCAAAATTTCCCGGTAACTAGTCTATGTCTAGAATCTGTGGCGTAGCTAGGACTGCATTTTAGGAGGACGGTAGGCCTAGAGCTCCACCGGCGTAAATCCAATTTGAGCGAGCGAGCCAAAAATTACCACTTTTCTCGATTTTAATCGCATTTTCGGATAGAAATCCTAAGATTTTGACGAGCGAGCCAAAAGTAACTACTTTTTTTGTTTTCAATAGCATTTTCAAATAGAAATTCTAAAATATAATGGTTGTTTATGATTTTCTTCCTTAAAAAGTGTGTCTGCATGGGGGAGGGAATTTGTACACACCATCCCTCCTCTCCCCCAAGTGGGGGTGATAGATCCCCCTACCACCTGGAATTTACGCCAAAAACGGCCCGTCTACCCTTTACCCTACTAAATCCCTAGCTTACTTGGGTTTCAGGACATCAGTTTCACAGGGTGAGTTTGAGGATTAAGTCTCTCCTAAGCCCTATCCCCCAGTAATCCAATTATGTCTAATCCTCTTAACTAGCAAGGGACCATTAGCTATTACGTAATCACCTTGACCACATTGCCTTCCTCCTTCCACTGGCCTGTACTGAAGGGAAAGCCAAAACCCGATGTCCACCTACCCTAGTTTGACTAGTCTCTATCATGAAAACCAACTCATTATTTGCATCGTTTCAGAAAATAATTGCTACAAATTACAAGGGAATTTTAGGTTGAATATTAAATCTATGGAAGTAGAAAAATGAAGGAAATTCATAATTCATTTCACTTCTCTTGCAAGAAAGAAAATATCTCTCAAATTATTAAAGCCATCATGAGAGCGTTTGTTTCTGTAGACTAGCTCCCAAGCACTGTCATTCCTTCCACTGGCCTGTACTGAAGGCTCTAAGAAGACGGAGAAAACGGGAAAGCCAAAACCTGATGTCCACCTACCCTAGTTTGAGTAGTCTCTATCATGAAACCCACTCATTATTTGAATGGTTTCTGAAAATATTTGCTACAAATTACAAGGGAATTTTAGATTGAATCTTAAGTCTATATTAGTAGAAAAATGAAGGAAATTTATAATTCATTTCACTTCTCTTGCAAGAAAGAAAATACCTCTCAATTTATTAAAGCCATCATGAGAGCATTTGTTTGTGTAGACTAGCTCCCAAGCACTGTCATTCGTTCCACTGGCCTGTATTGAAGGCTCTAAGAAGACGGAGAAAACGGGATAGCCAAAACCTGATGTCCACCTACCCTAGTTTGACTAGTCTCTATCATGAAACCCACTCATTATTTGAATGGTTTCAGAAAATATTTCCTACAAATTACAAGGGAATTTTAGGTTGAATCCTAAGTTTATGTAAGTAGAAAAATGAAGGAAATTTGTAATTCATTTCACTTCTCTGGCAAGAAAGAAAATACCTCTCAATTTATTAAAGCCATCATGAGAGCGTTTGTTTCTGTAGACTAGCTCCCAAGCAGTGTCATTCCTTCCACTGGCCTGTACTGAAGGCTCTAAGAAGACGGAGAAAACGGGGAAGCCAAAACCTGATGTCCACCTACCCTAGTTTGACTAGTCTCTATCATGAAAACCAACTCATTATTTGCATCGTTTCAGAAAATAATTGCTCCAAATTACAAGGGAATTTTAGATTGAATCTTAAGTCTATATTAGTAGAAAAATGAAGGAAATTTATAATTCATTTCACTTCTCTTGCAAGAAAGAAAATATCTCTCAATTTATTAAAGCCATCATGAGAGCGTTTGTTTATGTAGACTAGCTCCCAAGCACTGTCATTCGTTCCACTGGCCTGTATTGAAGGCTCTAAGAAGACGGAGAAAACGGGATAGCCAAAACCTGACGTCCACCTACCCTAGTTTGACTAGTCTCTATCATGAAACACACTCATTATTTGAATGGTTTCAGAAAATATTTGCTACAAATTACAAGGGAATTTTAGGTTGAATCTTAAGTCTATATTAGTAGAAAATTGAAGGAAATTTATAATTCATTTCACTTCTCTTGCAAGAAAGAAAATACCTCTCAATTTATTAAAGCCATCATGAGAGCATTTGTTTCTGTAGACTAGCTCCCAAGCACTGTCATTCGTTCCATTGGCCTGTATTGAAGGCTCTAAGAAGACGGAGAAAACGGGATAGCTAAAACCTGATGTCCACCTACCCTAGTTTGACTAGTCTCTATCGTGAAACCCACTCATTATTTGAATGGTTTCTGAAAATATTTGCTACAAATTACAAGGGAATTTTAGGTTGAATCTTAAGTCTATATTAGTAGAAAAATGAAGGAAATTTATAATTCATTTCACTTCTCTTGCAAGAAAGAAAATACCTCTCAATTTATTAAAGCCATCATGAGAGCATTTGTTTGTGTAGACTAGCTCCCAAGCACTGTCATTCGTTCCACTGGCCTGTATTGAAGGCTCTAAGAAGACGGAGAAAACGGGATAGCCAAAACCTGATGTCCACCTACCCTAGTTTGACTAGTCTCTATCATGAAACCCACTCATTATTTGAATCGTTTCAGAAAATATTTGCTACAAATTACAAGGGAATTTTAGGTTAAATCCTAAGTTTACGTAAGTAGAAAAATGAAGAAAATTTATTGTTCATTTCACTTCTCTTGCAAGAAAGAAAATATCTCTCAATTTATTAGAGCCATCATGAGAGCGTTTGTTTCTGTAGACTAGCTCCCAAGCAGTGTCATTCCTTCCACTGGCCTGTACTGAAGGCTCTAAGAAGACGGAGAAAACGGGAAAGTCAAAACCTGATGCCCAACTTACCCTAGTTTGACTAGTCTCTATCATGAAACCCACTCATTATTTGAATGGTTTCTGAAAATATTTGCTACAAATTACAAAGGAATTTTAGGTTGAATCTTAAATCTATGGAAGTAGAAAAATGAAGGAAATTCATAATTCATTTCACTTCTCTTGCAAGAAAGAAAATATCTCTCAATTTATTAAAGCCATCATGAGAGCGTTTGTTTCTGTTGACTAGGTCCCAAGCACTGTCATTCCTTCCACTGGCCTGTACTGAAGGCTCTAAGAAGGCGGAGAAGACGGGAAAGCCAAAACCTGATGCCCAACTTACCCTAGTTTGACTAGTCTCTATCATGCAAATCTACTCATTATTTCAGCAGTTTCATGAATAATTTGCTACAAATTACAAGGGAATTTTAGATTGTATCTTAAGTCTATGTACATATAAGAGAAAAAAATGAAGGAAGTTCATAACTCCTTTGACTTCTCTTGCAAGGAAGAAAATATCTCTCAATTGATTAACGCAATCGCGAAAAAAAGAATACATAGAAACAGACGTTCTTTCCTCCTACATCACGTGCTCTTTCATCCCCTCCCTTCTTTGCATCCTTTTCCATGCTTCTCTACCATATTATTCTTTTTCATGGATAGAGACTAAATGCAACCTATTTTTACTTCTGAAAAAGATTTCTTTTCTGCTTAGGCAATAGTTCGATGCTCTGTTATATTTGACCGGAATATCTTACAACAGTGTGATAACGAAAGTACCAAAGAAATGCCGGGTCCATCTTATGAAGCAAACTCCCTATGAACGCGTAGTCTTCGAAACAGTGCAGTGGCTAGGAGCCTAGCTAACGCATGTTATGCCATAGGTGGCATGAAGCCCATTCACTACTACAGGTGATATCTTATCTGGGTAAGTGTAGAGGGAGACCACCATTCACCAACTCATTTGCATACAACTGTCAAGCTGAAGGGAGGGAGATTAACAGTAATTGGATTAAGCCTCAGAGTCTAGGGATTAAAAGGACTTAATCCCCATGACAGAATGTGAAAGTGATGTCCAAAATCTCTAAGGGGATGTTTTCGTCATGAGGGTGCAGGGAGGGGAAGTTTCCCCCTCCCGCGCGAAGCGCGGAAGCTCCGACGTTTCTTTGAATTATTAGTTGTCGGTAATAAAGTCTATCTTCTGCGGCGTAACTAGGATTTCATTTCAGGAGGACGGTAGTGCTCCCTAGAGGGGAGGGCGCAGGGAGGGGGGGGGGGGGGAATTTCCCCCTCCCGCGCAAAGCGCGGAAGCTCCGGCGTTTTTGTGCTGTCAGTTCCCGCTCTTCTTACGCTCTCTGCCTGTTATGGGGTGGGGGGGGGGGGGGACATATGCATAGCCAAAAATTTCCCGGTAATTAAGTCTAGAAACAATGGTGTAATTCTCTGCCTGTTTTCGGGGGGGGGGGGGGCAGAGCCGAAAATTTCCCGGTAACTAAGTCTAGAAATAGTATATGCGGAGGTGAGCCCGCACCGCAAGTTGCTTGTTGTGAAGCCATTAGCGGGTGGGTCCCAGGGTTCTGGCTTAGGGCCCCTGATGGGGGTCTACAGGGAAAGCCACTGCGGGGGAGCCCCGGAAACTCCGGGGTTTTGGTACTAAATTTTCCCTCATTTCTTTTGGTTCACTTTGCTTTTTTTTTTTCCTTTTCCTCTTTTCCCTCTCTCTCTCTCTCTCTCTTCTTCTTTCTCCCCTTTCTCCTTTTTTCTTTCCCTTTCTCCTTCTTCCTTTCCCTTTCTCCTTCTTTCTTTCCCTTTCTCCTTCTTTCTTTTCCTTTCTTCTTTCTTTCCCTTTCTTCTTCTTCCTTTCCCTTTCTCCCTTCCTTTTTCTTCCTTTCCCTTCCTTTCATTTTTGCCGGTGGTTTGGTGGATTTTCCCGCTGAAATCCTTCAGGGAGGCACTCTGCCCCCCCTCCCCCCGGTTGTGCGCCACTGACTGATGTCAGTGATTGCATCAAAATTAATGCGACATCAATGCCAGAAATGATATCAGTTTGTTATTGCGTATTGTTTGCGAATTTGAGGGTAAAGGTGGGGGGGGGGGGGGGGGGGGTGGGGGCATGCCCTCGTTTGATACCAAAGTACAATATCCTTATACACGACACCAAATCTGTATCCACCTTTATCTATAATGACCATTTACTTCGTCTTTTTTCCTTCTTTTTTTTTCTTTTTCTGTGTTCTCATTTGTTCTAGTGGTATGGTGCACAAATATGACATGTAAAAAAGTGCTTTAATGTCTATCACTTTTATTTGTATTATTTTTTCTATGTAATATAAATAAAGTTTTACTTTGAAAAGTAAAAATAAAAAGCTTTCGTTCCCCTTCGTTCGTTCTTTCGTTCTTCTTCTTCTTCTTCCCCTCTCCTCCTCCTCCTCTTTCTCCTTTATTTCTCAGCATCTCTCTGTATATGTTACATTTTTCCCCTTGTTAATCACCTTCGCTAATCACAATTTTTTTCCTGATTGTTGCAACCCCCTCCCCCTTTTAATTAACAAATTCTTGGATTTCCATGATCTCCGTGATCTCCCACGTTGTGAGTTTTTACAACCTTTACCATGTTTACCTGATAACACTGAATTTAATCAGAACTAAAGAGAGGAATATCACAGTGAATAACTAGCTGTTTTGTAGCCGTTTTGTAGCCCTTTTGAAAACGGCTAGAAAACGGCGAAGTTTATCCAATTAGATTTCTCCATAGGGTACACGAAACGGCTACAAAACGGTTACAAAACGGCTACAAAACGGCAAATTTTGTGCACTCTGCACACCTAGTTCACTAGTCTAGCAAAGATAACGTCTCCTTCTCTTTTCATATCTCTCCTCGTATATCTCATCTCTATTTCACTCTGTTACCCCCCCTCTCTCTCTCTCTCTCCTTTTACAATCTCTCCAGTTGTTTCCCATTCTTCCACGCTTATGCTCTCTCAATATAGTGATGAAGGCTCTCGCCTCCCATACAAGAGGTCCTGGGACCCCATTTGTTGTTGTCAGTATCAACTGCTACATAATATAACAAATTTGCTATAAGCCAATCAGATGCAAGGATTACAGTAGCTTATAACAGTTCTTGCAACTTTTTATTGATAACAAGTTTTGTGAAACGGGACCCAGGGTTCAATCCTCTCTGGGTGTAACATGTTTTGCCTACGTATGTCCCTCTCAACCCGGGTGTAATAAATGGGTACCTAGCATTGCTGGGGTAATAATAATGACAGCATTCGCAGGAAGAGCAATATAGCAATACTGATGTGGCTACCCTGGGTAAATAAAACCCAATTACATGATAACGACAAAAAGAACAGAATGGTTCTATCGGTTCCCCGGGTGTACTGCAAGTCGGAATGGGGGACCCTATGTGTTTCAGTGATTAATTTTTGCTTGCCTCATTCCTGGCAACTTGACAGTGCACTCGATGCATCAAAATTGTTATTATTTTCAGCATTTCTGTATGTACTCGTCATTTGTAATGTTCTTTTTACGTTATCTGCATAGCCGAATAAATGATAATAATAATAACAACAACAACAATAATAATAATAATAATAATAATAATAATAATAATAACACCAACAAACAACAACAACAATAATAATAATAAAAATAATAATAATAAATAATAATAATAATAATAATAATAATAATAATAATAATAATAATGATGGAAGAAAAGAAGAAGAGAAACGAGGAAAAGAATAACATTTGAGGTCTGCTTCATGCCTAAAGACAGATAAAATGGTAAAAGTCTGGCCGAATGAGGAGTTTTCTATTTGCAATGTTTTGATATCAATGCTTTTAAGTGTTTACAGTGTAGATGTTAATCAGGTGTATTTACTTGTAGAACTGTACCTTTAGACTCGCCCAAGATACATAAATAATAATGTTCATTTAAAGATAGAAATATACCAAAGCTTTCCGTTCCACTTAATAATTCGTTATGAGATGTTTATTGTGACTCGCGTTAATACATCATGACGTTTCATTTTCAGACAGAAACAGAGTGAAGTTTTTTTATTCCTATGAATAATTCGCTATGAGACGTTTGTAATTGTGACTCGCGTGGATACATTATGACGTTCATTTCATGATAGAGATATACCAAAGCTTTCCGTTCCAATTAATGATTTGCTATGGGATGTTTGTAATTGTGACTCGTGTGGATACATTATGACGTTCATTTCATGATAGAGATATACCAAAGCTTTCCGTTCCAGTGAATAAATCGCTATGAGATGTCTATAATTGGGATCGCCTTGATGATGTCCCATTTTCTGAAAGATATTTATGCCGAATAATTTTTCCGTTTCAATAAACAGTTCGTTTCAAAATGTTTGCATTAGTGATAAAAACTTCACTCCAAGTTTCTTAGATTAGAAATGAATCTAAATCGATTGTAATAATAGGGACAACCTCAGTATTATATTAGGAAATTGTAATCAGTAAGATTGATTTCTAAATCTACACGATTCAGATATTTATTAGAATTTTGGAGTTGTGCCTGATTCAGTTATAAGGAATTTAGAGTGTTTATATTAAAGCTACAGTGAAGTGGCGCTTATGTAGCTCTGAAATAATGTATTTAACACAGCGCCAACTTGCGGCTACTCACAACCAGAGACGGTCTAGAGATACATCCTTTGTGAACTGCCTTTATGGTCTGAATGCATACACTAATTAGTGTTAGTGTGGAGATTAGTGGATAGAATCAGTCGTTCAGGACTGAGATGGAGCTATTTAGCAATCTCATACAATGGCGCGAGTTCGCTTTCATTTTAAGTTTTGTTCTTGTGCTTTATCTCTTCCATTTGTTTGATAGGGGCGGGGCAAGAGGACCCATAGGTGAATTTATTGACATTTTAAATGAACAAATAGGGGTATTATATAGTTGCAAGCCCAATGCCTCTCTTTCCCCGCCCTCCTCTTTCTTCTTCCTCCTCTTTTTTTTTTATTTTTGTTTTAATCATTTGAAAAATCATGTATAGGCAGGATAGTAAACCTTTCATGCGTGTGTTTTTTGAAGGGCGTTCTTCCAAAAGGCGCTCAATCCATTTTGGTAACTTGAGAGAAAAATGCATTTTCTTTGATCTGAGTTTGTACAAGATTCAATGGAAACTTAAACTTCGAAGGCACTATGTCTTCTCTATTCATCGATAATTATGCTTCAAAATTTTATTCATAGCAAATTTCTCCAGCTGAATAACACAATGACGAAAATAATTCAACTTTTTTTTTTTTTTTAAAGTCGACATAGCCCTTTTGGAAGCAAGCTCTTCATTTGTATGTAAGATGTGTAAGAACTTCGGATAGGATACAGAGGAGATCCAAATGCCTCTATACTCAATCAAAGATACTAGTAGACAATGAAGTATTGTTGTCTAGTTTATTGGTGATGAGATGATAACCAACAAATTATGATTCATTCATAATCACTCCTATTAAGGGTAAGAAGCAGGTTCAATGCATCTAGATTAATGATCATGCAGTCATTTTATGATAATATAATGAATGAAACAAAATAAAGATCAATGAAAACTGTTATGCTGCCTTTAAAATACAGGGGCAGCCCAAGGTATTCTGATGGGGGGGGGGGGGGGATGACCCATAGGTGAAATTCTTTTTTTTTTTCAAATAAACAAATAGGGGTATTATATAGTTGCAAGCTCCAGGCCTCTTTTCCCCCACCATATCCTCTTTCTTCTTTTTCTCTTTTTTTCCTTTTTTTATCACAAATCAAGGGGGGCATTCACCCCCGCCCCCTGTAGCGCCGCCCCTGGCTGTTAAAAATGAACCCCTTCTAGGCATATGCTAAAGAGTAATCAATTAAGGCTTAAGTCTTGAAACACTGTCATTAACCTTATCGTAATGAAAATGTGTCTGAGTAATACAAAACGTGAACGATGCGATCAATTTCATAAAATATTCATTGTCGTTAAGCGTGTGCCTGCATTGCATTTAGTGAAATCAGGCCAAGTGCTCTCAGAAGTACTTTTTAGTTATATAATTGTTTGACCCGGCTTACCTATATACTGAGAAATTCAGTCTCTTCAAATGTAATAACCGAAACTTTCGTCTGATAGCAACTAATATACAAAATTATTTTTCTTTAAAGGATGTGCAGAATCACTCGGTATTGATTCATTTCCAATCACAAATGGTTCATAACATGTGAAATTAAACCATAAAACATTGCGCCCATACCTATAAACAAAGACAAATTTTAACCAAAAAAAAAAAGAGTCTTAAAAAGTAAAGTAGATTTTTATAAACGTCTCTTTACACAATTTACATTTCTTCAGTATATATTCTTAAACAAAATGATGTACAAATCAAGTCATTTCATAAAGTGTGTTTTTTGTAGGTAACCAGAATCCAAGCCAAAAGTAATTTGTTTTTCAAAATGTACAGGAGCTAATGATCCTTCATGACTGATTGATTTCTAAAGCAGTTGTAAAACCTACACGTCCGGCTATATAACAGTGTTGAGAATAATATCACTTATCTCCGGAGCTTCAAACTAAACTGGTTAAACAGTACTTTTATACATGCTCTGCTACCACCATGACCACAGGTAACTTTATAATAATATGTTACAAGTATAACACTTTTTAGAATAAATATGAAACAGAGCTGTTGCTGATTATAGCACATATCTTGGTTTTTAATCTGTGCGTACTCTCTATTACGATTTTATTTGTATACATGTAAATTTTATTTGCAGTAACATGATATTCATAAAATTTAGTAAAAAAAGAAAGGGAAATATACGTGTACTTTACACAATTTACATTTCTTCAGTATATATTCTTAAACAAAATGATGTACAAATCAAGTCATTTCGTAAAATGTGTTTTTTGTAGGTAACCAGAACCCAAGCCCCAAATAAATTGTTTTTCAAAATGTGCAGGAGCTAATGATCCTTCATGACACTGATTTCTAAAGCAGTTGTAAAACCTATACACGATAAAGCAGTTGTAAAACCTATACACGATAAAGCAGTTGTAAAACCTATACACGATAAAGCAGTTGTAAAACCTATACACGATAAAGCAGTTGTAAAACCTATACACGTCCGACTGGATAACAATTATAATAATACCATACATCTCCAGAGCCTCCAACTAAACTGGTTAAACAGTATTCGTTTCCATGTATATTCAGCTAAATATGTAGTCTGAAGTAGTGACTGATCCTGTAATTATCAACTTTAGATTGGTGTTTATGAAATACGTCATTATCATAACAAAATATCAGAAAAAAGAGAAGTCAGTTCTCCTGTGAACAACACGTTCATACCGTCAGTTAAAGTAAACAAATGATATGAAACGATGCTATGAAATTGGAGGCCTTCCTAAACCTATGCTGATATTAACTGATGAACTATTTACCGAACATCATTAAGCTTTGATTTAACAGTACAAAAATGATTATATGTACAATAAATTTGCAGAAACAAATAGTGTGTGATTAATACCAAACATGAATGTGCAATCACTGATACGCACCACTACAATGCAAGATGTATATTCTCTATATTTCTATGTATCAACCTTACTTGATATACCGAACTGAAAAAAAGGGAAACTGGTAAGTAAAAGCATGTTTACAATATTATTCAGCTTGCTTGTATATGCTTGATCAATACATATCGAAATACACCACTGGGAACGCACAAAAAATGATATCAATATACATTATCAAAATTTATGTTAACAAGATATCAATTTTCTGTCAACTACAATTAAGCACGAAGAAACTAGTAATTTAGTAGAACAGATTGCCACCACTATGTACATATAAATGAAATGAAAAGCATTTAGGAAAAAATATGATAAAATCATGCAGATTTTGAAAGTTTACACGAGATTGTATCCACTTCTTCATTCAACAAAATGATATAAAACTCAAGAAATTTTGTAAGAAGACAATATTTTTTTGTAAGAAAATATTTTTTGTAAGACTATATTTTTTTGTAAGAAGACAATATTTTTTTGTAAGAAGACAATATTTTTTTTGTAAGAAGACAATTTTTTTTGTAAGAAGACAATATTTTTTTTGTAAGAAGACAATTTTTTTTTGTAAGAAGACAATATTTTTTGTAAGAAGATAATACTTTTTTTGTAAGAAGACAATATTTTTTTTGTAACGAGACAATATTTTTTTGTAAGAAGACAATATTTTTTTTGTAAGAAGACAAAATTTTTTTTGTAAGACAATAATTTTTTTGTAAGAAGACAATACATATCGAAATACACCACTGGCAACGCACAAAAATTGATATCAATATACATTATCAAAATGTATGTCAACAAGATATCAATTTTCTGTCAACTACAATTAAGCACGAAGAAACTAGTAATTTAGTAGAACAGATTACCACTACTATGTACATATAAATGAAATGAAAAGCATTTAGGAAAAAAATATGATAAAATCATGTAGATTTTGAAAGTTTACACGAGATTATATCCACTTCTTCATTCAACAAAATGATATAAAACTCAAGAAATTTTGTAAGAAGATAATTTTTTTTTGTAAGAAGACAATATTTTTTTGTAAGAAGACAATTTTTTTTTGTAAGACAAATTTTTTTTTGTAAGAAGACAAATTTTTTTTTGTAAGACAAATTTTTTTTGTAAGGAGACAATATTTTTTTTTGTAAGAAGACAATACATATCGAAATACACCACTGGCAACGCACAAAAAATGATATCAATATACATTATCAAAATTTATGTTAACAAGATATCAATTTTCTGTCAACTAGAATTAAGCACGAAAAAACTAGTAATTTAGTAGAACAGATTACCACTACTATGTACATATAAATGAAATGAAAAGCATTTAGGAAAAAAAATGATAAAATCATGTAGATTTTGAAAGTTTACACGAGATTATATCCACTTCTTCATTCAACAAAATGATATAAAACTCAAGAAATTTTGTAAGAAGATAATATTTTTTTTGTAAGAAGACAATATTTTTTTTGTAAGAAGACAATATTTTTTTTTTGTAAGACAATATTTTTTTGTAAGAAGACAACATTTTTTTTGTAAGAAGACATTTTTTTTTGTAAGAAGACAATTTTTTTTT
This sequence comes from Echinometra lucunter, assembly GCA_029962745.1. Lineage (NCBI taxonomy): Eukaryota > Metazoa > Echinodermata > Echinoidea > Camarodonta > Echinometridae > Echinometra > Echinometra lucunter. The sequence goes on along the minus strand of CM057168.1, from coordinate 2,799,283 downwards.
GTAAGAAGACAATATTTTTTTGTAAGACAATATTTTTTTTCGTAAGAAGACAATATTTTTTTGTAAGACAATATTTTTTTTCGTAAGAAGACAACATTTTTTTTGTAAGAAGACATTTTTTTTTGTAAGAAGACAATTTTTTTTTGTAAGAAGACAATATTTTTTTGTAAGACAATATTTTTTTCGTAAGAAGACAATATTTTTTTGTAAGACAATATTTTTTTTTGTAAGAAGACAATTTTTTTTTTGTAAGACAATATTTTTTTGTAAGAAGACAATGCATATCGAAATACACCACTGGCAACGCACAAAAGATGATATCATAAACATTATCAAGATTAATGTCAACAAGATATCAATTTTCTGTCAACTACAATTAAGCATGAAGAAACTAGTAATTTAGTAGAACAGATTACCACTATGTACATATAAATGAAATGAAAAGCATTTAGGAAAAAAACATGATAAAATCATGTAGTTTTTGAAAGCTTACACGAGATTATATCTTCTTCATTCAACAAAATGATATAAAACTCAAGAAATTTTGTAAGAAGATAATATTTTTTTGTAAGAAGACAATATTTTTTTTGTAAGAAGACAATATTTTTTGTTGTAAGACAATTTTTTTTTGTAAGAAGACAATATTTTTTTGTAAGAAGACAATATTTTTTTTGTAAGAAGACAAAATTTTTTTTGTAAGAAGACAAAATTTTTTTTGTAAGAAGACAATTTTTTTTTTGTAAGACAAATTTTTTTGTAAGACAATATTTTTTTTTGTAAGAAGACAATACATATCGAAATACACCACTGGCAACGCACAAAAAATGATATCAATATACATTATCAAAATTTATGTTAACAAGATATCAATTTTCTGTCAACTAGAATTAAGCACGAAAAAACTAGTAATTTAGTAGAACAGATTACCACTACTATGTACATATAAATGAAATGAAAAGCATTTAGGAAAAAAAATGATAAAATCATGTAGATTTTGAAAGTTTACACGAGATTATATCCACTTCTTCATTCAACAAAATGATATAAAACTCAAGAAATTTTGTAAGAAGACAATATTTTTTTGTAAGAAGACAATATTTTTTTTGTAAAAAGACAATATTTTTTTGTAAGACAATATTTTTTTTGTGAGACAATATTTTTTTTGTAAGAAGACAATATTTTTTTGGAAGAAGACAATACTTTTTTGTAAGAAGACAATATTTTTTTTGTAAGAAGACAATATTTTTTTCGTGAGACAATATTTTTTTGTAAGAAGACAATATTTTTTGTAAGACAATTTTTTTTTGTAAGAAGACAATATTTTTTTTGTAAGAAGACAATATTTTTTGTAAGACAATATTTTTTTTGTAAGACAATTTTTTTTTGTAAGAAGACAATATTTTTTTTTGTAAGACAATATTTTTTTGTGTAAGAAGACAATATTTTTTCTAAGAAGACAATATTTTTTTGTAAGAAGACAATTTTTTTTTGTAAGAAGACAATACTTTTTTGTAAGAAGACAATATTTTTTGTAAGACAATATTTTTTTTGTAAGAAGACAATATTCTTTTTGTAAGACAATATTTTTTTGTAAGAAGACAATTTTTTTTTGTTGAAAAAGACAATATTTTTTTGTAAGAAGACAATATTTTTTGTAAGACAATACTTTTTTGTAAGAAGACAATATTTTTTTTGTAACAAGACAATATTTTTTTTGTAAGAAGACAATATTTTTTGTAAGACAATATTTTTTTTGTAAGAAGACAATATTTTTTGTAAGAAGACAATATTTTTTTTGTAAGACAATTTTTTTTTGTAAGAAGACAATATTTTTTTTGTAAGAAGACAATATTTTTTTGCTCTTTGTTCCGAAGCTAAGAGCTTACGACATCTTAACAACACAAAAACAAGTATATCATCAGACCTATGGTAAGAGAAACTGAAGAAGCCATATGTTGCTTACAAGTACCCGTATCTACCTCAGAATTTACCAAGGTGTAAGGCGCTTGTTCAGTATTTCCTTTCCCAGCACTGGTGTTTGCAACCGATGTAGTAAAGGTAGGATCATTGACAGTAGGAGATCTAGATGGCCACTCAAAGTCATTACACATTGTTACATTCACTTCTGAAGTAACATCATGTGAGCAGCAAGAGAAATGAGTGTGATCAGGAAGTAAGAATACACCCCTGGTAACCTGGCCATTATCTGTAACCTTACCTTCAACCTCAACCCTTTGACCGTACTGGTAACATGTTAATGTGGTTTTCATACTCCCTGCAGTGGCCTCACAGTGTACTTCGTATGGATAACTGCTATTTTCACTTATAGTGATGAAGCATTTTGCACGTCCAGGAGGTATTTGAACCATAATTTCCTTTATTACAATTACAGTTTCTGGATAAGCCTGAAAATATGCTCGTAGGACATACATATCCTCATCTACCATATCAACAGGATCTATGTTCACTTTGACGCAGAAGGAGGATGCCATTTTAACTATAGATGTATTGTATCTATGGAATTGTGATGGAGATTTGAATCCTTCCATATTATCCTCTCCGTTTATGCAAAAGGGACGTAGCTGGGACTCAAAACGAAGTGTGAAAAGTGGAAAGGCTTGAGGTATATCATCAGGGGGGTGTGGGATGTCGAATGGGATTACAGCAGGTTGGCCTGCTTGTAGCACTACGCCTTCAGTACTGTCACTGCCTGCTACGAGAACCGGACTTCCTGCTAGAATGATGGCCAGTGCGATAATCATGTGGAGGAATGATTGTACCAGGACGAGGATTGGAGAACATGGGTTGTCCTCTGATCGGCGTTTCTTCTAAATGGTGATAAAATTAGAAAAAGGACAGAAAGGGAAATCAGGGCATACTCGTGATATGGGCCCCACCATAACCTAACCCTAACCCTAACCCTAAACCCTACCCTAACCCTAACCCTAATGCTAAACCCTAACCCTAACCCTAACCTTTAGAAAAATTGGAGCAGGGCCTATTTCACTATATTGCCGAAATTAGTATAATGGTAGGCTTGTGCATTCCCCCAAACTATAGCCTGTCATGGAAGTATTTGTAACGGTTGTGTACACAATAGATTTAACCCGTCGTAAAGGATTTCTGTTAGTGCCAAAACACTGAATAATCATGATGGATTGAAGATTAAACTAAAATGAAAATCTATACACAGACTTAAATCCGCCGACAATCGTCAATTACTTCCACAATTAGGCCTAACTAATATTTGAATTTATTTAATATCTCTCCCTTCTACTTGCTTCATACAGGAATCAATTCGAATTATTCCATTGAACGATTCATTAGATATTTCATTAAGATTTTTCCCAATTATGATCTGAATGTCTAAAAAGTTATTTATCTTTTACCATGTTCACCCCCCCCCCCCAATACTCCGTTTAAACAGTATCCCCATCTTATGTGACTCAAAGAATCTCGGTGTGGAGTAAGTATTGTGGTGTTTGATTTGAGTTTGATTTATTTATTCACGGATAAAACATAAAAGCCTGCAATTCAGCCAAAAAGACTGCTTTTCAGCAAGGCCGTGGCTCGGGTATAACAGCATTTATACCTTTAACCCTAACCAGCTCGGGCTTTTGCGGCTGTTCTGTGGCCGGGTGGGGGTTGATTCAACCCCCCCCCCCCGAGATCTCGGCCGTCGATCGCGCAAACGCCATAAAAATTGGCACACACGTTACCTGAGGCGCAATCTACCAAACTTATTATTTTATTTTTTTAAGTTTTCCTTTTATTCATTTTATATCAATTAATTATGCTAAATTAATCTACGCATGAACTCATACGTTTTGCTCTAAATCAGAAAATAAAGCTCCTAGAATCGCAATTTTTGGTGTAAATATTCTTTGTAGCATTCCTTACAATGTACCTGAAAAGAAAATCTGGTATCAAAATTAATTTCTTATGTTTTCTTTTGTTTTAAAATTTTCTTATATATTCCTTTGTTTTTCCTTATGTTTAAAAAAACATCGGGACCTTGACCATGACCTTGACCTTGGCCATGACCTTGGACATCAGAAATATTTATTGATACATAGAAAATATTATTATGTGTATTTGTTTGGTAAATAATCTGGCATACATACATGATTCATACACAACTTATCCCATATTATGTCATTTCATGTGTTGTAATATTATATAGGAAAATCCACTTTTTGGCGCGCGCACTATTGTAAAATACCGCACTGTGCGAGAACCGTAAGTCCAAATTTTAGTAAATTTGGTGTCAAAAGATGCATAAGACTCGGGGCTCAAATGTCATGAAAGGCCGTTGCGAAACCTTTTACGATCTAAAAATTATCGCGAAAAAAAAAATCACGGGAGGGGGATTGATTCAACCCCCCGGCCATTTTAGGGTTAATGCACGACCAGAATGTACATCACATGACAATGAAATTATTCATTAGCAGTTATTCACTACCTCCAGCAGAAAGTCACTTTGCTATCGTAATTTTACTGTTTTCTAATTGCGGCACTGAATTGCAGCACTGAATGGCGTCTATTGAATTACCGATGACTTCCTGCGACGGTCAGACCGGATCCTTGCTGAATAAGATATTAGTACCCTTTGTATACCTCCGCCATTGAAAGGAATCCCACCTACACTTTTCTCAGACTTGACTTTTGCTCTCTTGCAAAGAAAGACATTTTTACATGCTGAAATGACTAAACCGTAAGAGAGTAAATAAATGAAAACAATCCCTGTGTTACCTTCGTTTTCCATCGTGAGTACAAGGAAGTTCTTTTGGTAGAGAAAGGTTCGCCTTCATACAATTTCTGGTGATCTACAGTCAGTGAGTTTGTCAGAATGGCCCTGAAATGAAATTATCATCATATCGTTTAGCTGAATGGGAAACTTAAATTAGTTCAGTTATACAGGACAGTAGGTTGTTGGTGATAATAGATTGTAATTGACTCAGTCAGTGGTAGGTTCGAATTATTTTTCAAATGTTCTTTAATTACATACATCGATTCTCTTGATGTCCTGCACAAAATATTGATTTCATAACGTTTATTAAATAACCTACGCGAAACCATCATGATATTATTATTCAAATTAACAATACCGTGGTTAATTCAAGATAAAGGGAAAGAAAATAATAATATTACCTTCTGAATTTCTCGTCATTTCCCGTAGTTGGTTGATCATTTCGAGCATTCATCGATGATGACGGTTCCTGTCAGAGGTAATCACACACACACAAGAAAGAGAAGATCCATCAGTATACATGTAGAAGGCTTACGGCCACCATTCCTTGAGTCATTTATATGTGATCAAGTGACAAGATAATCATGATAGTTGGCTTAGTAACGTTTGTCATATGGAACAGAATAACAGGCGGACATTTGTGGTGCCAAAGTTTTTAAACCAGTTCAGTGGGAAAATGTCATCTTGAAAATGTTTGTTTCATAACAACTGGAATTACATTTTCATCCTCATGACGACTGCAATAACTGCATTATTATTTTTCAAAATATAATTGCCACACCAAAAGATTCTTTGACAGTCAAAGTGTATTGCGTAAATATGACATTTTCAC
>CM057168.1:2749201-2793201 GCA_029962745.1 Echinometra lucunter | reverse complement strand
ATTGATAACTGACCGAAATTTCATGCAATTTGAACCAGCCGATTCTGAGATTTCGAGTGCACAAAAAAGTGCTTGGAAGGAAGAAAAATAAAGAAAATTCTGACGAAATTAGAAGGTGATCTGTCAAAGATGACAGACCACCTAAAAATGAAAGTGCTCGCTGTCTAGTAGGCCTACTATTTTTATGACAGGAAATTATATGCATCTTTTCTCTCTATCTAACGTTAGGCCTTCTATACTATTGTTCACGCACATTTTTAAAGCATCTTATCAAACGTTGGTTAATATTACTTTTGTTACGCAAGAAAATTTGTATCTTGTCTTTCCGTCTTATTACTATCCTTCTACCGGTATAGTCATAAAATGTTATAACTGCAACCGGGAACTACAACGAGTCAAACGGCAAGAAGACATGAAATAAAAGAATTTTTAGGAGATTTTGGCCTGTGAACAACAGGCTATTCCTATCATACCAAATCACTATAACTGGTTCACTGCACTTCTCAAAAACTCATTCTTTTTTCTCAATCGCTCATTACGCTCGCTCATAGAAATATGATATTTTCAAGTAGCAAGCATTCTTATTCCCTCATCAACATGTCCGAATATCACAATATTTTTGCAGCTAGGTGTCAAAGTATCCTCGAATTCTGTGTGGGAAGCGAGGTGATAAAATAGTCATATTCAATATACCATTCAAATAATCTCATGGGCCTAGACTATTATGATGACAAAATAACCTTTCTGTAGCAAGAACATTGAATTTTTGGCTCCGCTCGCATCGCTCGATCACAAAAAACAGAGTTGTTCAAACTCTAAAAAGAAGTGTCAACTAAAAAAAAAAAAAAAAAAAAAAAAAAGAAATTGAGGCCCCTTAACATTCCATTTAAGTAATGAGGATCTACCTCGGCGATTGTTTGAAGACAAGGCTTGTGTGGTTAATTAGACTTCGCTCAGTCGATCCTTCACGTTTGAACCCCACGCCCTTTCCCCGCTCGGTCGCTTTGCTCCCTCGCCGAGGATATTCGGCATCATTTTGTCTTGCTGTTTGTCATGTTTATGTATATAGCGCATAGGGTGTACTAATTTATACTGCCGCATTAAGGGGAACGTATTGTAATGTTATATATTTCAATGTTTTGGTTTCCTTTTTGTTATCTTTTTTTTTTCATTATATGTTATCTTTTTTTTTTCTTTTTTTTTCATTATATTCATTATTTTTCATAAGATTTAGCTAGCAAACAAAGAGGACGTGTTTTTCAGATGCTCCGACATTTCGCTGCCCACCAAGGAAAATATCTATTCCGTGTAGGTGATATTTACATCTGTGGATAGAGGACGAAGTGGCGATTTCCAAGGTACTTTTTATTAATTATTCGTGCCACTAACTTTCGTTAAAATACGGAATTTCCGAAAAATTTTATCAATATTTTCAGCGATAAAATTTTAAAATTTGTTATTATAGAGCGTATCATAAACAGGCTGCCAGGCAACCAACTCCCAAGTAACGCGAACTTTGTTAACTGTACGCCATAAAATCTCCCAGGGTTGTTTTCTTGGAATCCATTATTACGTAACAACAGACAGCCATCTCTCAACCAGTCCTTCCGCGCTTTTACATCTTACATGCGCTACATCCTTTTCGCGAGTCCAGTTATCACTACGTCACAATGGTATCCTTAGAAGATGTTAAGCATCTCCGCGTTAAAGAGCTTCGGAGTGAACTACAGAGGAGGGGACTCGACAAAAACGGTGTGAAGGCGACACTCACTGCTCGTCTTGAAAGAGCCCTGAATCAAGAGCTTCAAGGTCAAAATGCCGACATTGAAACACAGGGGCTTGAGAAAGGTCGTCGACTTCAGGGCAATCAGATTCTTATGGAAATCCTGGCATTTGTTAGAAGTATTGATGAACGTCTCAAACTTCTAGAAACGAAGATGGAAGTTCGGGAGGCATCAACAAGCACTGCAGAAGAGAGCATCTCCAACAGCTCCAGTGTGCACGATGACGAGGATCCTGGAAACGACACAAGACAAGAGGAGATGATTATACCTACCGTGCCGACGTCGAACCGCTTTGACGTTCTTGCTGTCGAAGAAACATCGCCTGACACCTCACCAACATACCACGAGCAAATAGAAGGCTACCGCAACCGACATCGTGTTAACAACAACAAACACGATGTAGTTGTGGTCGGTGATTCGATGGTGAAACACATAGATGGCAGCCGTCTCTCCCGCAAGAAGAAAGTGAAGTGCGTCTCTTTCCCTGGGGCAAAAGTGAGAGACATCGTGACCTCTTCGCCTTGTGAGTTTCTGAAGCCAGAGGGTGAACTCATCATCCACGTGGGCACCAATAATATGGCCGAGAGTGCTGGTGACGTCACTCATCAAATCACTGACCTCTGCAAGTCTGTTGCTGCCGAAGGGTTCGCAGTTTCCATCTCCACGATCATTCATCGAAGGTGGGAGAGTGAAGCAGACAAGAAGAGAGTAAACGACATCAACTTTCTACTGGAGATGGCGGCCAATGAAAACAGATGGGGATACGTTATCAACGACATCAGCGAGCAGTACCTCGGACGTGACGGAGTGCATCTAAACAGAGCTGGGCAACGGATCTTGGCAGGCAACTTGAAACGTCACATCAACCGAGCAGACCAACATGCAACACGAGGTCCTGTCTTGACCAAGCAATCGTCCGATCGAGATTCAACAAGTCGACATGAAGCAAGGCGGCATCAACCTCTCCACCGAGAGAACCAGAGGCTTCCTTCTGAAGATCAGAACAGGGGCTACGTAAGATCCTACGCCGAAGCCGTTTCTAGAAGATCTCCGGATTTTTGCGTAGTCAATCAGAGGACACGACTGAAACCAGCCTTCAGGCCACCCAGGATGGACATCAAAGACTGGGAGGATTACCTTCAACTTGTAAGAAGGGTAACAAATTAAGTAATTGTCTGACGAATGACCCCAAATTAGGTGAAGGTCGGAAGTATAAGTACCCGTGTGGGATCTGTGAAAAGCCTGTCAACTCTTATCAATACGGCCTTTTGTGTTATAAATGTGAAAGATGGTTTCACATTGATTGTCAAGCTTTAAGCTTACCAGAATATTGTAGGTTATATGAATGTCCTGACGAAAACTGGAATTGTTTATCATGTAGTCTGCCACCTTTTTGCGATTCGTTATTTACGAATGATTGCCAAGGAAAAGTAAACCAAATCGAGGATAGACTAATTGAAAACAATACAAATGACAGGGAAATTCATGTAAACCAAGCGAAAGCAAGTTCATGTATAATACCTAACCCCACAGATGAAAACACTTCTCTTCATGAAGTCATTACAAGTAAAACTGAACAATTGATAAGTGGTTCAGTTCCTCCGTTGAGAAAAAGGGGTTTAAAATTTGCTCATTTGAATATTCATAGCTTAGTTGCTAAAATCGATGAGCTTAGGTTACTTCTGAAAAATGCGTCATTTGATGTTATTGGTTTAAATGAGACGTTTTGCGACTCCATGATTGACGATTCTGAATTACACGTTGATAATTATATTTTATTACGTAGAGACCGTACGAGACACGGTGGTGGTGTGGCTGTTTATATATCTAAGAGGTTCAACTATAAAAGAAGGGATGATTTAATTTCATCTACCATAGAATGCCTTTGGTTTGAATTGCATTATCCAAATAAGTCCCCCATCCTGGTTGGGGAGTTTTACAGGCCTCCAAATTCTCTTGTTGATTTTTTTGAAGAATTAGACAGAAATTTGGACTCTGCTCTCTCGGAAGATATGAGCTGTATTATTTTAGGCGATTTCAATTGTGATTGTATGCCACACCAACATGATTTGAATACTGAAAAATTAATGTTTTATACAAATATGTACGGGTTAACTCAGCTAATTGATACTGCCACAAGAGTTACAAATACCTCTTCTACTTTGATTGATTTGATATTTGTTTCTGACAAAGAACTTTACAATGAATGGGGAATATTTGAAACTAGCATAAGTGATCATTATTTGGTGTATACAATTCGCGACTTTAGTGCAAAGATCAAAACAAAATCTGAATATGCTGAATTCCGCTCGTTTAAAAATCTTGACCAGGAGAAATTTTACAGCGAATTGAGAAGTACTCCTTGGCAGATCATAAAAGATATAGATAACGTTGATGTTGCGTGGGATATGTGGTTGACTTTATTCAAGAATGTAATCAACAAGCACGTACCCATATGTAAAAAGCGGATAAGAAAAAAGGCATGCCCTTGGATATCTGACGAGATTGTCAAGCTCATGACGGAACGTGATAAGGTTCTCAAAGCTGCGAAAGCTAACAAAAGTGATGATCTATGGGTCACTTACAAATATCTGAAGAATAAAGTCACTCATCTCATGAGGAAAACAAAAAGAGAATATAATGCAGACCAGATTTCACAAAATCAGAACAATAGTAAGAAAATGTGGAAATGTTTGAGAGACCTTGTGCCTAAGTCATTACCAATTTCTCCCAATACTATAAACGTCAGTGGGGCTAATGTGTCAGACAATGCAAATATTGCTGAAGCATTCAATGACTTTTTCATTTCCAATGCTTCTAACATTACAAAGGACCTGCAGGGGAATACGCCTTTATTGAGAGTTGACGAGGACAAAGGCATTTGTCCAGGTCATTCTCAATTTAATTTGAATTTGATTACAAGGGATTTTGTACTGAAACAGATTGATAATCTGAGTTTAGATAAAGCAACTGGTGAAGATCATATCAGCTGTAAACTTTTAAAGATGACAAAAAATGTTATCGCAGAGTCTCTTTGTGATATTATTAACAAATCCCTGTCTTCGGGAATTGTTCCACGTGAATGGAAAAAGGCTCGGGTAGTACCAATATTCAAATCTGGAGATATTTCTTCATTGAATAATTACCGCCCGATTTCAATATTACCCATCGTGAGTAAAATTATAGAAAGGGCCGTTCATCAACAGTTCAGTGAATTCTTAGACGAGAATAATTTATTACACCCTAATCAGTCTGGTTTTAGACCTATTCATTCAACAGCTACCGCCCTTGCAAAACTTGTAAATCAGTGGTCGTTGAACATTGATAACAATGAAATTTCTGGAGTTGCCTTTATAGATCTTCGGAAGGCCTTTGATACTGTGGATCATGAGCTACTTTTACATAAATTAGCTTGTATAGGTTGTAGTGATAACACTGTTAATTGGTTCAAATCATATTTAGGTGATCGACAACAAGTCACCCAATTCAATGGAGTCAAGTCGCATCCATCAACTATCAAATTAGGCGTGCCACAAGGTTCAATTCTTGGTCCACTTTTATTTTCAATTTATGTTAACAGTCTACCTGAATGTACTCCTGAAGGTATCATAGATATGTATGCAGACGATACGACACTTACCGTCAGTGCAAATAATGCAACTGTTTTGGAAGAAAAATTAACTGTTGCATTAAACAGAGTCATGACGTGGATAAAGAAAAATCGTCTCGTCCTAAACACTGAAAAAACTTGTATCATGATAATAGGCTCCCGTGCTAATCTCAGGAGAATTGAATCTTTCACCGTTTCATTAAATGGAACTTTGATAAAGAGAGTTCAATTCACCAAATGCCTAGGAGTTCTAATAGATGAAGAATTGAAATGGTCTAAACAAATCGAAAACGTATGTAAACTTACTCAGAAAAACATTGGCGTAATAAAGAGAGCTAAGAGTTTTTTGCCCAAACATTCCTTGAATCTACTTTATAACAGTCTAGTGCTACCAAGATTTGATTACTGCTCTGTTGTATGGTCGAATAGATTTCAATCCCATACAACTAAGCTGCAAAAAATTCAAAAGAGGGCCGCAAGAATAATATTGAACAAAACGTATGACACGCCGTCGGCTGATTTGTTCAAAAGTCTGAAATGGATGAGTATAGACAAACGGTTTGAGTTAAGTCGCGTTATGATGATATATAAATGCTTTCATAACTTAGCACCTTCTTACCTTCAGGTAGGCTTAATCAAGCCTAATGTTGTACATGAGCATCATACAAGGCAAATAGATAGTGGATGCTTACGTGTACCAAGATTTCACACTGATTGTTATAAGTGTAGCCCAATTGTATCTTCTATATTTGAATGGAATAAGCTGGACAATTCGATAAGAAAAGCTCCCTCCATTAATTCATTTAAGAGATTGTTTAAACAAAGTTGTAACTTGTAAATAGCTACGAGGTACGTGCTTACTCTGAAATATTAAAATGATTTATGCACATTGGGGCTAATCAATATTTCCCTCTTTGGTTCTGCAACTGAACTAAGTTACTGATTATGTTTATTCTACAAACGAAGTATTAGTTTGTGCCCCATCTATTATTTCTTTGTATATCTATCTGACATTGTTATGGAATTTTATTCTTAACTATTCTTGTATATATACGTTATGCATTTTGGTGTAGATATGTTCATTCAGGGCCCCATGGAAGACCACTAATTATTGGTGAATGGGCTACCCTGACAAAATATTAGAAATAAATAAATAAAATAAATAAATAAACGTGATGCATTAGAGTACAGGCACTTAATGGGAATTCTGCACTGTTCTTAGATGTGTTCATGTTATTGTGTTGTGGATATTTTCTTGCAGTCTGATTTCTTTACAAAATTGTGTATGTGTTATAACCATTGAGTCCTTAATGCTTGAAAGTTGATAAACAGTGAATCAATCAGAAAATATCATTTAAGGACAAGGAAGGTCCCCGTTTGGTTGCATCATTGTTCACTATTATGTGTATATATTTTTAGAATTTTCTAGTAGGTGTAGGAATGTGTTCTTATCGTAAATACGGGGTCTTCCTTCTCCCAAGGCTAATAGTGCTCATACGATACTCTCACTTGAATTCATTCTGTTAGGACATAACATCTGCCATCCATTGGGCTCATTTAAACTGCTCAAAATAATAGTTATTTGCACTTATTAAATTTCAATTTTGTGATTGTGTTCCCAATTGATGATTATTCACCATTCACGGTTCAAGCACGATTATGTCAATAACAGGGGCACAGCTTAAGTATATAATTTGGTCCAATATGTACAATACAGTTTACTTTGTAATTAGGAAGGGTTGATGGAGATGGATTAGTGCATATATTCCTGTCTAGCATGAAGAAATAGACCTAGATAATCGCAAGCAGAGAATATTTTGTACATAACAATATTCCTGGTGTCATGAATGTGTTGTTGCTTAGTGTTAAAACTTGTATATGAATGCAGAACGATACAGTGATATTCAATATTTTGATGTTAGTAAGAAAGTAATGTGCCTGTTCTTGGCATGCTGTGGAAGCATGCATCAGAAGATCATTATCATTATCGTGGTGTAACTGGACCTGTAGAAGGTCACCCTATCAGTTTATACTTATCTGGAGGTATTATAAGCATGTGTATTTGCAAGACTTTTTATGGTATGGTATTTATTAGATCGTGCATCACAGTTACATATTATACTGAATTGTGCATGGATATACAAATTCATTTAAAACAAGTGTACAGTACCATTATTTACATAATTAAAATTACACGTATATGCCTTTTTTTTAAACTAAATTTTATGAATATCATGTTACTGCAAATACATGCCTACGAATAAAATGGTAATAGAGAGTACGTACAGGATTAAAAACCAAAGTTTTAAAAAAAAAGTTAAAATGGTTAAAAACAAGGTTCCAATAAAATATCTTCAGTTCTGTTCCGAAAGCGAAATTTAAGAAGAAAAATTGACTTGTAAAGTTCTGAAATGAAAATTGATGCTTGCTGCTGAACAGCTGCTGAACAGCGCCCTCTTTGAATTTTTATCTTCATTTGGAATTGGATTCTATCATTACATATGAAAAGACAAACATTCGCTTCTTCAAAATTTCTCGAGTTTTATATCATTTTGTTGAATGAAGAAGTGCATCTTATATTCTTCTGTAAATTTTCAAAATCACAGCATATTTGGTCGAATATGTACAATAGTTTAATTTATAAATAGTTCAACAAAGGCTTAATGGATATGCATACAAGTACAAGTATTTATATAGACCAATTTCACCTCCGGTTTGTGTATTTGGCCCTCTATCGGCGACGCCATTGCTGCGGTGGGCAAGCGCGCTGACCGCGATTGGCTCTGTGTACAAAATGAATGTAAGATATGAGATATGCCCCGATATTGTTCCATTTACTTTAGTGTAGATCAATAAAATAAAGCATGGATACATGGGTAGATGAGGTAAGACAATATTCATATCTGACGGATGAAGGTATGATGTATTTTTGTACTTTCGATGGTTTTTCAACTTAGTTTTGTCAGTAAAAGTTCGATTGCAGCATAGCAGCTGTAGTAAACGGGAGCCCTAAATCTTACCCTGTTTACAAAGTCATGTTTTCACTCGTTAAATTTTACGCCAAAGTACATAATGATAATGTTTCTTAACTTCAAAGTCCTTTCTGTTGATGTTTTTACCCACTGGCGACGAATTCCTTCACATTGCTTACGGAAACCTGTGTAGGGAGTACGGCTTCTCACACAAACAGGCTTCATGAGTCAAAAGCGAGTGAATTTTGCACTCAGTTAGCTTCCAATTTTTAAACTTTCTCCAATTCTTGTGGCATTTGAGTACCGCACAGCTGCGACCTGAACTTCCCTGATAATTTCTCATTGCAAATATTAAAATAAATCTGCATATACTCGTCAAAATAGACAAAAAAATCGAACGAATGTACATTACGCGCTATTGACTTGTGTACTATAAAAGTTGGAGCGCCCACCGCAGTATGTCGAACTGTGTCGAACAGTCTGCTGCCCTCTTGCGTTGTGAAATTGGTCTATATAACGTAAATGAATTTCGAGAAGTTAACCACAACCAGAGAATATTTTGTACATAACTATAATACAAGTATCATGAACATGTTGTAGCTTAGCACTGTGTTTAAACTTGCATACATTTGAATTCTGCAGAATGATACAGTGATATTATGAAATTATGATTATGAAAAGATCATTTTTACCATTATCATGATTTAACTGGACCTGTAGAAGGTCACCATATCAGTTTATACTTATCTGAAGGCAGAGGCGTCGATCCATTTTTCGGATTGGGGGGGGGGGGGGGCAAGACGACCAAGCGGAGATGAACCCACGGCTACTATTTGTACACACACACACACACACACACACACACACCCTCACACATATGTATGTATATATATATATATATGTTTATATATATATATATATATATATATAAAACATAGGCCTATATCAACGTGAAGCATTTTCAAATTGGGGAAATTAAGCAACTTGCTTTTTTTTTTTTCAATTTTGTGAGCGAGCGAAGCGAGCGAGCAAAAAATAACAAATTTCTTGTTATGAGAGAAGAGTTTAGTTATCATATAGGCATACCTGATATATATATGTATATGGTTACTTCGCTGCCAAATATGAACTCTATTTTGTCACATCGCTGGTCCATTGTTGCTGCCCCCAAACCACTCTGTTTTTTCATATTACGAGCGAGCGAAGCGAGCGAGGATGCACACACTGTTTTTCGTGGTAGATGTAGTAAACCCTTCGGCAAATTACGCTGTGAGCCAATGAAACATCTACATTATCTATTCGGTCTTATCTCACCGAATTCGTTTGCTTTTCAAAACCACTAATATATAACGAGCGAGCACAGCGAGCGAGGAAAAATATACCCTTTTCCATATGATAGAAGGGTTATTTCATCATCATAAAAATGTGATAAAAATGTGATATGCGCTATACAAGAACGGAATATTATTATTATCATTATCATCAGAATACACTATAAACCTGTCATGCCTGTATGATATCTAAATAATAAATCCGATCACCTGTGTGCCGAATGTTTTAGCTACCACGCTTGCAGTCAGAATCCATTCTGTTTCTACTATAGCGAGCAAAGTCAACGACCGATCCCAGCAAAATTATACGGATTTGTCTTAACATCTTTGTCAACCATCTTGCTGCCCAAATAGAATGATACTTTGGAATCTCGCTGCTATAATAAGCTACTTGCTGCCCGAAATCATCTTTTATCTAGCTTTTACCAGCGAGAGTACAGTGGAGTAACGAGCGAGTTAACGAAAAATATGTTTTTATTTTGCGGGGGTTTTTTTTATCCAGGCCGTTATCTCCTGAAATTTTATCTATTTTTAGGTCAACTGGCCGCTCGATTTCTAGGAGTGATATCTTGTTTGGTTATATTACTTCCTATGAATAGAAGAATAGTATAACATTAGATAGAAACACAAGACGCAAACCGATTTCCTTTCATAAGAATAGTAATTATCATCGGCATTGGTTAAGATACAATAAATGCGAGCGAGCGAAGCGAGCGAGCGCTTCCCAGTGTCCCATTTTCTTTCTTTTTTCTTGTTTTACGCTTTCATTTCACTTCCTTTTCCTTTCTTTTCTCTCTCTTTTTTTTTTTTTTTTTTTTTGGTTGGGAAATTATTGGGGGGGGGGGGGGCAAAATGATATCTTCCCCCCCCCCCCAGGATCGACGCCTCTGTCTGAAGGTATCGCATGTGCATTTACGAGTCATTTTCACCTTCATTTCGAATCGGATTTTATCTATTGCATATGAAAAGAAAAATATTCGCTTCTTACAAAATTTCTTGAGTTTGATATCATTTTGTTGAATGAAGAAGTGGATATAATTTAGTGCAAACTTTCACTCTGTATGATTTTATCATATGTTTTTCCTAAATGCTTTTCATTTCATTTATATGTACATAGTGGTGGCGATCTGTTCTACTAAGTTACTAGTTTCGTCGTTTTTTATAGTATTATCTTGTTGACTTGAATTTTGATAATGTATTGATATCAATTTTTGTGCGTGCCCAGTGGTGTATTTCGATATGTATTGATCAAGCATATACAAGCAAACTGAAGAATATTGTAAACATGCTTTTACTTACCAGTTTTCACTTTTTTTTCAGTTTGGTATATCAAGTAAGGTTGATACATAGAAATATAGAGAATATACATCTTGCATTGTAGTGGTGCGTATCATTGATTGCACATTCATGTTTGGTATTAATCACATATTATTTGTTTCTGCATATTTATTGTACATATAATCATTTTTGTACTGTTAATCAAAGCTTAATGATGTTCGGTAAGTAGTCAGTCAGTTAATATCAGCATAAGTTTAGGAAGGCCCCGAATTTCATAGCATCGTTGTTTACTGTAACTGACGGTAGGAAAGTGTTGTTCACAGGAGAACTGACTCCTCTTTTTTTCTGATATTTTGCTATGATAATGATGTATTTCATAAACCCAATCTAAAGTTGATAATTACAGGATCAGTCACTACTTCAGACTATATATTTAGCTGTATATACATGTAAAAGAATACTGTTTAACCAGTTTAGTTTGAGGTTCTGGAGATGTATGGTATTATATTGTTATCCAGTCAGACGTGTATAGGTTTTACAACTGCTTTATCGTGTATAGGTTTTACAACTGCTTTATCGTGTATAGGTTTTACAACTGCTTTATCGTGTATAGGTTTTACAACTGCTTTAGAAATCAGTGTCCTGAAGGATCATTACCTACTGCACATTATGAAAAACAAATTATTTTTGGCTTGGATTCAGGTTACCTACAAAAAACACACTTTATGAAATGACTTGATTTGTACATCATTTTGTTTAAGAATATATGCTGAAGAAATGTAAATTGTGTAAATTATAAAAATCTACTTTACTTTTTAAGACTCTTTTTTTTTCGTTAAATTTGTCTTTGTTTATAGTTATGGGCGCAATGTTTTATGGTTTAATTTCACATGTTATGAACCATTTGTGATTGGAAATGAATCAATACAGAGTGATTCTGCACCTCCTTTAGAGAAAAATATTATGTATATTAGTTGCTATCACACGAAAGTTTCGGTTATTGCATTTGAGGAGACTGAATTTCTCAGTATATCATTTGTATATAGGTAAGCCGATTCAAACAATTATGTAACTAAAAAGTACTTCTTTTAGCACTTGGCCTGTTTTCACTATTGCAATGCAGGCACACGCTTAAAATAATGAATATTTTATGAAAATGAGAATTACTGATCGCATCGTTCAGGTTTTGTATTACTCAGACACATTTTCATTACCGTAAGGTTTATGACAGTGTTTCAAGACTTAAGCCTTAATTGATTACTCTTTAGCATATGCCTAGGGTTCATTTCTAACAGCCAG
Organism: Echinometra lucunter; assembly: GCA_029962745.1. Classification (NCBI taxonomy): domain Eukaryota; kingdom Metazoa; phylum Echinodermata; class Echinoidea; order Camarodonta; family Echinometridae; genus Echinometra; species Echinometra lucunter. The sequence goes on along the minus strand of CM057168.1, from coordinate 2,780,927 downwards.
GGGCGGCGCTACAGGGGGCGGGGGTGAATGCCCCTTGATTTTTCAAGTGATAAAAAAGGAAAAAATAGAAAAAGAAGAAAGAGGATGGTTTGGGAAAAAAGGCCTGGAGCTTGCAATTATATAATACCCCTATTTGTTTATTTAAACGCCAAAAAATTCACCTATATGGGTCATCTCCCCCCCCCCCTATCAAAATACCCTGTCGCCGCCGCTGTATTTTAAAGGCAGCATAACAGTTTTCATTGATCTTTATTTTGTTTCATTCATTATATTATCATAAAATGACTGCATGATCATTAATCTAGATGCATTGAACCTGCTTCTTACCCTTCATAGGAGTGATTATAATGAACCATAATTTGTTGGTTATCATCTCATCACCAATAAACTAGACAACAATACTTCATTGTCTTCTAGTATCTTTGCTTGAGTATAGAGGCATTTGGATCTCCTCTATATCCTATCCGAAGTTCTTACACATCTTACATACAAAAATGAAGAGCTTGCTTCCAAAAGGGCTATATCCACTTTTTTTTTAAATCAAAGTTGAATTATTTTCATCATTGTGTTATTCAACTGGAGAAATTTGCTATGAATAAAATTTTGAAGCAAAATTATCGATGAATAGAGAAGACATAGTGCTTTCCAAATTTAAGTTTCCATTGAATCTTGTACAAACTCAGATCAAAGAAAATGCATTTTTCTCTCAAGTTACCAAAATGGATTCAGCGCCTTTTGGAAGAACGCCCTTCAAAAACACAAGGTTTACTATCATGCCTATATATGATTTTTCAAATGAAGAAGAGAAAAAGAGGAGGAATAAGAAAGAGGAGAGCGGGGAAAAAGAGGCCTTGGGCTTGCAACTATATACTACCCCTATTTGTTCATTTAAAATGTCAGTAAATTCACCTATGGGTCCTCTTGCCCCGCCCCTATCAAAATACTCTGGCGCCGCCCCAGGATTAATTGTTAAAGCAAATATAACCTTATTCTTGATTTCAAGAATCCGGGAAACAAATGGAAGAGATAAAGCACAAGAACAAAACTTATAATAAAAGCGAACTCGCGCCATTGTATGAGATTTCGAAATAGCGCCATCTTAGTCCTGATGAACGACTGATTCTATCTACTGATCTCTACCACTGATCTCTACACTAACGCTAATTAGTGTATGTATTCAGACTAATAAAGGCAGTTCACTAGAAGCCAAGAAGGGCGTAATGTTTCTAGACAGTCTCTGGTTGTGAGTAGCCGCAAGTTGGCGCTGTTGTAAATACATTATTTCAGAGCTACAGAAGCGCCACTTCACTGTAGCTTTAATATAAACACTCTAAATTCCTTATAATTGAATCAGGCAAAGCTCCAAAATTTGAATAAATATCTCGATCGTGTAGATTTAGAAATCAATCTTACTGATTACAATTTCCTAATCTAATACTGAGGTTGTCCCTTATTAGAATCGATTTAGATTTATTTCTAATCTGAGAAATTTAGAGTGAAGTTTTTATCACTAATGCAGACATTTTGAAGCGAATTATTTATTGGAACGGAACTATTTGGCATAAATATCTTTCAGAAAACGGGACATAATCAACTCGAGTTACAATTACAGACATCTCACAGCGATTTATTCATAGGAATAAAAGTTCCACTCTGTTTTCTATCATGAAATGAACGTCATAATGTATTAACAAGAGTCACAATTACATACATCTCATAGCGAATTATTAATTGGAACGGAAAGCTTTGGTATATTTCTATCTTGAAATTAACATCATAATTATTAATGTATCTTGGGCGAGTCTAAAGGTACACTTCTACAGATAAATGCACCTGATTAATATCTACACGGTAAACACTTAATAGCATTGATATGAAAACATTGCAAATAGAACACTCTTCATTCAGCCAGACTATTGCCGTTTTATCTCTGTCTATAGGCATGCAGACCTCAAAATTATTTTTCCTCGTTTCTCTTCTTCTTTTCTTCCATAATTATTACTATTATTTATACGGCAATTCAGAGTACATAAAAAGGACATTACAAAGACAATGAAACAATACAATATAGGAATGTTGAATGATAATAATAATATTTGACGCTTCGAGTGCACTGTCAAGTTGCCAGGAATGGGGTAAGGAAAATTCATCACTTAAACACATAGGGTCCCTCATTCCGACTTGCAGGACACCCGGGGAACCGATCTAGAACCATTCTGTTCTTTTTATCGTTGTCATTGCTATACTGCTCTTCCTGAGAATGCTGCCATTATTATTACCCCAGCAATGCCAGGTACCCATTTATTACACCTGGGTCGAGAGGGGCATACGTAGGTAACACATGTTACACCCAGAGAGGATTGAACCCTGGGTCCCGTTTCACAAAACTTGTTATCAATAAAAAGTTGCAATAACTGTTATAAGCTACTGTAATCCTGGCATCTGATTGGCTTATAGCAAATTTGTTATATTATGTGGCAGTAGATACTGATAACAACAAATGGGGGCCCAGGACGTACCTCTTGAATGGTAGGCGAGAGCCTTCATCATTATATTGAGAGAGCATAAGCGTGGAAGAATGGGAAACAACTGGAGAGATTGTAACAGGAGAGAGAGGGGTAACAGAGTGAAAGAGAGATGAGATATACGAGAAGGAGAGATATGAAAAGAGAAGGAGACATTATCTTTGCTAGACTAGTGAACCAAGGTGTGCAGAGTGCTCAAAATTCGCCGTTTTGTAGCCGTTTTGTAGCAGTTTCGTGTACAATTTCCTATGGAGAAATCTAATTGGACAAAATTCGCCGTTTTTAGCCGTTTTCAAAAGGGCTACAAAACGGCTACAAAACAGCTAGTTATTCACTGTGATATTCCTCTCTTTAGTTTGTATCAAATTCAGTGTTATCAGGTAAACATGGTAAAGGTTGTAAAAACTCACAACGTGGGAGATCACGAAGATCATGGAAATCCAAGAATTTGTTAATTAAAACGGGGAGGGGGGGTTGCAACAGTCAGGAAAAAAATCTGATTAGCGAAGGTGATTAACAAGGAAAAAAATATAACATATACAGAGAGATGCTGAGAAATAAAGGAGAAAGAGGAGGAGGATAAGGAGAGGGGAAGAAGAAGAAGCAGGAGAAGAAGAAGAAGAAGAAGAACGAACGAACGAACGAACGAACGAAAGCTTTTTATTTTTACTTTTCAAAGTAAAACTTTATTTATATTAGATAGAAAAAAGGATACAAATGAAAGTGATAGACATTAAAGCACTTTACATGTCATATTTATGCACCATACCACTAGAACAAATGAGAACACAGAAAAAAAAGAAGGAAAAAAGACGAAGTAAATGGTCATTATACAGTGCGTCCCCCCAAAAAACTTTACACTTTTGAAATGGCTGCCAAATGAAAAATACATGATTCTGGAAGAAAAGGTTTATATGTACGGATAGCTCATGGACTCAACTTTCATATGAGACCAAAAAGGCCAAAAATACTTCATGCTTGGGTCACTTTTGTAAAGGGTAAGAAAATTAGGTTGCGCAGGAATTGCACCTTTCAATTTGTGAGAGATGAGTCCTTTGGAGGTTACAGAATTGAGGGGGATATGATGAATTCATGATCAGTTGCAATCAATTTAGGTTTGCTGAGTGAATTTAATGGTTTATTAAATCAAAATTTTATGCATGAGTGAACGGGAATTCCATTCATTATTGTAGCATTGTACCTTTCCCTGGTAGACTCAGTGGTGTGTTCATGGGAGTCAGGATTGGGTGGTGGTACATGTTGTAGGGGAGGTGAGATAGGGTAAGACTTTGTTGGCTAGATGGGATAAGGGTCAAGGGGACAGTATGCCCCCCCCCCTCTCTCTCTCTCTCTCTCTCTCTTTTTCTCGCTTCGTGTGTGTTGGTGCATATCTTGACAATTCACATTCTTTGGTCTCCACTCCAAAATATCCAAACCACCTTCCCTTATCCCTTATGAAGAGAGCAAAATTGTGCATCGAAGGAGGTGGACATGTGGACCATATAACTCTGACCATTGAACCATTGAGACTTAGTTTCCATCGTCATTTATTTTCCCCCTCATTTCTCTTAAAAGGTGGATGAAGCAGTTGTAAAATTGAAATGAATGAAAATCAACTGAAAACAAAGATTAACATGTTCATTTTACCAATTTGTGTTACACTGTACCGTTTTTTCTTGTCCGAAACTCAACTGCTAAAATGACTGGTTGGTTGGATAAACTCTGATTGAGGGATTGACTGAGTTATTGATTAATTATGATTGATTTATTGAATAATTCATTGATTGATACAGCTGAATGGCGAATGCTTGATTGATTAATTGATTGACTGATACATTGATTAGTTGATTGATACCTAAATGTTGATCGTCTAACTTCGGTATTGATTGATTGACCGATAGAATGCAATTGACTTCAGGTGTCAATGGGTGATACCAGTCCCAGTCCAATTTTGGAAATGCAGGTAGAATTCAGGATAAGGGAATGTGGTCGGGATATTTTGGAGAGGAGACCAACGGATGTGAATTGTCAAGATATGCACAAGCACACCCAGGAAGAGAGAGAGAGAGAGGGGGGGGGGGGGGGGGAGGCATGCATGTCCTCTTAACCCTTATCCCATCTAGCCAACAAAGTCCTACCTTACATCTCACCTCCCCTGCACCATGTACCATCACCCAATCCTGACTCCCATGAACACACCACTGAGTCTACCAGGGAAAGGTACAATTAATGCTACAATAATGAATGCAATTCCCGTTCACTCATGCATAAAATTTTGACTTAATAAACCATAAAATTCACTCAGCAAACCTAAACTGACTGCAACTGATCATTAATTTATCATATCACCCTCAATTTTGTAACCTCCAAAGGACTTACCTCTCACAAATTGGAAGGCGAAATTCCTGCGCAACCTAATTTTCATACCCTTTACAAAAGTGAGCAGTGCTCACCCAAGCATGAATTATTTTCAGCCTTTTTGGTCTCATGTGAAAGTTGAGTCCATGAGCTATTCATAAATATAAACCTTTTCCGCCAGAATCATATATTTTTTTATTTGGCAGCCATTTCAAAAGTGTAAAGTTTTTTTGGGGACGCACTGTAGATAGAGGTGGAGACAGATTTGGTGTCGTGTATAAGGATATTGTACTTTGGTATCAAACGAGGGCATCCCCCCCCCCCTACCTTTACCCTCAACACCGCAAACAATACGCAATAACAAACTGATATCATTTCTGGCATAGATGTCGCATTATGTGATGCAATTACTGACATCAGTAGTATTAGTTTAAACAGGTATAGGAGTAAATTATATACTAAAAACTAGCACATACACATAGCATTAAAATATCGTCATAAATATGTCGCACGATTTGTTTGACATGATGTTTATCAAAAAGCAAGAAAATACCTTTTTATACTGATTTCAAAATTTACATAGGTTAACTATCTGGCTTTGCCTCATCAATAAAAAGTATCATTTCATTTCATTTCATTTTATTTCATTTCATTTCATTTCATTTCATTTCATTTCATTTCATTTCATCTCATCTCATCTCATCTCATCTCATCTCATCTCATTTCATTTCATTTCATTTAATTTTATTTCACCGTTTCATTTCATTTCATTTCATTTCATTTCATTTCATTTCGTTTCGTTTCATTTCGTTTATTTCCATTTGCAACATAATATATAAACGGAATACATGCCATGTACAAAGCACAAAAGTGAAACTAAACAATAGAATCGTAAACATAATATGTACAACAAGCTAAGAAAAAGGTTGGTAATGGAGGCGACTGCTGAAAAGCTGTGCTTGTAGATTGCAGCCCCCCTATAACTTAGAGTTGTAAAAAATAGTGTATCAATAAAACAAAAAAAAAAGGAAAAAAGAACAGACTAATACATACATCGGATAAATTATACATTAAAAAATGTAAGGGAAGTTATGGAAAGGAATATACACTTACAATGTATTCATACTAGCATATATCCATAATTTCTAGGGTGGACTTACCCTTTAAGATGTGGGATGAATTTCAGCTTTATGATCAAATTTGAGCAGTACCAATCGGAATTTTGAAAAAGAGGAGAGTATAGAAGAGAAATGAAAAAGAGAAAGAAAGAAAGGTGAGGAAGGGAAGGAAAATAAACAGGGGTGAATGAGAACGAGAACGAGAGAAAGAGAGAGAGTGACAAGGATGGAAGATCAAGGAGGGGGTAGAAAGGAAAGGGGAAAAGTATTCATACACGTTTATAGACAATTGAAAGAAGAGAGGGGGAGACAGAAAGAGATTTAGAGGTACTGGGAGAGGTAAAGATAGATAGAAAGAAATATAGGGAAACAACAACAAAAACACTTCGATAGAGGGGCCGGTAAAAAGATCTCAGTTTGTTTTTCAAATGTTAAATTTACGTAAGTACATGAGACATTGTCAAAGTTTTGTGAAAGTTTAGATTATAATCATCATGACAATGTCACTGAACAAAGAATTCCATCAAATAATCCCTCCAGTGGAGATCTGTTGAACTCAATTAAAGAGTGTCCCATGTCACATGTAATTCCACGATTTTAACTTCTATAATAGTGTTAATCAAATCAAGGATGACTGAGGACAGTTCATAGAAACTGATGCATATGAATTTAAGTATTATTTTTTCAGCATTTATAGCTGGGCACGTAGTGAAAACAAACATCCTATGCAATTGTACTTAGTTCTATTATCTGTAAATATGTACAAATACAGACTACTTGCACGCTAAGCTCCCTCAAAACACGTAACCAGAGGACAATAATGGATGCTAACAATCTTAAATCACCAAAGTAAATCAAAGTGAGCAGAATCAGCAGATTAGCCGTTTTTTAGCCGTTTTGTAGCCCTTGTGAAAACGGCTACAAAACTGCAAACACAATAAAACGGCTACAAAACGGCTACAAAACGGCTACAAAACGGTTACAAACGGCACTTTGCAAATATGGTTCACTGTGAATGATGGAAGTATTTTTCATCATCGAGATATCATAGAAATATCTCTATTTATTCTGGAATCAAAAGAAACTTCGTAAAAATTACCTTCTGAACACCGAACGTAAAACATAAACTGTCTTTTACCATGTTACATATTTTCTTTTTCTAGTGAAAATAAGCATGTTTATTTTTTTTTCATTTCATAAATTGTCTTCAAGCAAAGATAATAGAATTCATATTTTGAAAAATAAACATTTAGGAGAGTCCAAACAATACAAAACCAAACAAAACCAAACAATCACACAAATATCCAAACCACCAAACTAACGAAGGGGAAATAATGATGCGTATGAGTGTAACAACAGAATTTCTGCCTGCAAAATGTTTAAAACCCCCTTTTTTGCATACGATTAAATTATATACTAAAACAAATTAAACAATCAACACACACACATAGCATTAACAAGTCGTCGTAATAATGTCGCACGATTTGTTTGACATGATGTTCATCAAAAAGCAAGAAAATACCTTTTTACCGATTTCAAAATTTACAAACTGTTTGACTTTGCCTCATCAATAAAAACTATTATTTCATTTCATTTCATTTCATTTCGTTTATTTCCATTTCCAATATAATATATATATATACAAAATACATGCCATGTACAAAGTACGATAGTGAAACTAAACGATAGAATCATAAATATAATATGTACAAGCTAAGCAAAAGGTTGGTAATGGAGGGACTGCTGAAAAGCTGTGCTTGTAGATTGCAGCCCCTATAACTTAGAGTTGTAAAAAATGAGGTATCAATAAAATAAAAATAAGCAAAAAAGAACACAATACATACATCGGATAGATATACATAAAAAAATGTGAGGGAAAAGAAGGAAAGAAGAGGAGAAACGAGAGAGAGAGAGGAGGACTCTAGCCTAACAACATACACAATAAAAAAAAAGGTATTAATGATTTTGATCGTTTTAGTGCCTAAAATGGATAAACAACAAAGATATGAAAGTTTTGATGAGAATAATATAGCAGAAATGTTATGCATACGATACAAAAAGCACCCCCACTGGTTGAGGCAGTAAAAGCACAATTAAGTGCCCTTTCTTACATATGCATATTCATGTTCCATCTTAAATATGTGAATGATTTCTGTCAAACATGACAGTACTGGCACTTTATGGGTTAACACTGTAAGGGATCGATTATTATTTGGCAGACAGCCTAAATCGAACAGCAGCCACAACAACAACAACAACAAATGTAGGAATTTATCTGAAAAGCACAAAACGAATGGATGCTCGTGTTAATGAAAGACATTTCATTTCAAGTATCCTTAACTTGACAGCAATATGGGCATCGTTGCATTATTTCGCGAGGGGGGATCGACGCCTCTTTCCAAAATATTAACTATTGTATGTCCAAATTTATTCATTAGACAGAAAATATGAATATGTCACCAGAATATAATTTAGGATATTTCAAAATGTAAATAAAACAGCCTGCCTGATTTGGTGTTAGGTAATTGTTATTTGGAAAGGGGATTGACTTTTGCTGGATGATGTGTCTTAGTTCTTTGTCATGAATCATCCCATCCTGATTTTGGAACAACGGCGTGGTACAATTCCTTAAAACATGTTATCAGGAAGGAAGTTTGATAAAGCTTGAAGTTCTAAACATTACTTTAATCTCCATTTTTTATTTCCATAACGAGCTGGATCAGCATTTAAACATTTGAAGGGTTAAAAGTTATAAATATCCGAATATATCTTTAATCATCACCGCGGTCTTCATCATAATGAAGTTACAGCCGATGAAATATTATGAAGTTATGCTAAACTAAAGACAGCACTGCTGAAAAATATCTGGGCAAAGTGACGAATTCGAAACGATAGAGAAGTTTAATATGAAATGACTCTTCAAATGATTGAATAGATAAATTATATAGTGATCATATAGAATGTGCAATCATTCTGCATTTACAAATAAAACATATTTATTTGTTTTTGCACTGAGCAAATGACAAAGATCTGCGAATACAAACTTCACTGATTAACCACAGAACAAAGTCAGCAATATAGAGAAGGCAAGTTTTTAAAGGGTAACAGGTGAAACCATGTCTACACAAACTCCTGGGACTAAAATGATGGGACATATGAAATCGCACATAATAGATCACATGACCCCACGATGACAAATAGAGGCATTGCCCGATATCATTCCTAGCAAAGGTTAACTTAATATTTAACATGTTTAACAGGTTTTGGCAGTTAATGCGACGTTCCGCCGCCGTGTTTGGACGACTTTTTTCGGACTCGCAAGTGACATCTTTATGTAAGATTTCTACCAGGACATGGATACCTATACGCAGAAGTGGCCTGTTATAATAGTACGTACAGGTGGAATATCAGGTATGTAGATTTTGTTCGTCCTTTAGGAGTTGGAGAAGACATTGTGCTGTTCTTACTGCAAGAGTGGAAGCAGAAAAGTGCTGTCTTTACTGCAGGCAAAAATTGCTAAATGGTTAGAATGAAAAGTAGTAAAGGTGAATGAGGACCTGAAGCAAAATGACCGAACAGATGAAATTAATTGTGTTGACGGTCTTGAATTGACAGAAGTATGTTTGGAGGTGTTAGTAGATTAACTCGAGCTTGTGCTTTGTATTACCTTCTGACTACTTAATTCACTGCGTAGACCCGAAATGTGTAAAGATGTACATAAAAATTGCCATCTATGTTTCTATGAAGGTAACAAGAAAATTAAACGCATTAGAAAATCAATCATTTTCGTAGAGAAATGGGAGACAAAACAAAATAAAACAAAACAAAAGATGGCATTGGTTGAACATGCCGACAAATCAAGGAACTGAACAATATAATAAAGGATGTTGAATTATGGTAACGTAGGACCATAGGACTGTTTTGCGAATGGGGAGCTTTCTAGTATCTTGATTTTATGATGGATTGAAGTAAGCGAGCCAAAAGTTGTTTTCAATGTATTGTTGAGATATTGGTATATATTTAAAAGAACTGCAGGGAACAATCTAAGTTTGGGATTAAAAATGCCATAGAAAATATAAAGAGGATATCGCACTGCCCGTGTTCGACTTATCGGCAAGCTGAACACCAGTAAATTCTCATTTCCAGGCGGAAAGGTGAGGCATCTGCTCTCAAGCCAGGCACTACCATCTTTTTATACCTAGAAAATATGACATGAATGACTCACCAAAATGAAAAGAATGTTAGCACATCCTTCCTCACATTTCAAAATTTACTTCATAATCATCGTTCGATATTGACCAAGTAATATGTGGATGGTTAAGTTGCTGAACATCATTGTTACTTTTTCAGTATAAATCATAAATACACAGTTATTTGTAACAATCATTTTTCAAAAAAATAAGAAATGATAAATTGTCAAATTATTGTAATTTATTAAAACATAAAATCATTTGCAGAAGGATTGCCATTATAAATAATATGCTTGAAAATATGGGAATCTCATGAGTTTTTGGACTCGTGGGCTATTGGTCTCATAGGTAGTACATGACTGTACTGTAGCCGTATGCCTGTAATCCCCACTTCATAACATATTAGTAGTGATAAAGCATACCACGTTTCCATTCTTTTGAGCTAAATCTTTGTATCTCATTTCATACAGATGATTCCACAATGGGGTTGAATACAGATGGTGAGGAGATGAGTCCAGGCTCAACTGTCCAAGACGGACGAGAGGTAAGAACAGTTTCCATTTTTAAACCTACATGGCGACCGATAATAGTATTGATGAAATGATATTTTTTTATACTTAATCACTATAACTATAATGAACGGATTTCATTGTTTTACTCTTGATGTCTAACACATAGTCATTTACATTGATCATTAGGAAAATATTCACTACCACAAACTGGATTACAGTGTGGCCATCCGTGGAAAGGGAGCAAAATATAACTACATTACATGAATATTAACATGATTAAACTTGAATAGGTTTCCATTTGATTAGAATCAAATGTGAGCCTTTGTCACCGTACCTTTTATAGGCTACAGATCAGAACCTCTGTATTAAAAACAAACGAAAGTATGCAAACAAACAAATTCGTTGATGCTTTCAGTCAGTAATGGTGTTTGTCAATGGACGCTTAGCAAAGAAATCTACAAGAGAGAGAGAGAGAGAGAGAGAGATAAATTGGACACCAATTATAGATGAGATTTTCTAATAGATATCTTTCATAATTATGTAAAATATACCCAAATAAATCCTCTCGAAAATGATATGCAATTGGAATCAAGATTGAGCAAAACCTTTTTTTTTCTTTCTTTTTACAATAAACGAGTCCCTGAAAGAAAATTGGATAAAATAGGACGTCTCTAGCCATTACCATTTCCATCTTGCAGAATCCAAATTGAAAACTAGATAAGAAACCAGTCACGAGAAACTTTTGAATTTGCGGTTTATCTTCGTGAATATGATTAAACGGATTTGACATCCTGAGTTCAGTCCTCACTATTTCTTATTTTTTGTATTCATTCTTTAACAGGGATGTCTTACGGATGCACATGCTCACTATCATTTGAAATGCTACTTCTTTTTTTTCGATTTTCTTAATTAATCAATTAATCAGATCTTCTAGCAGTTAAATAAACGTACCCACCCAAGCGTGAAAGTTCAAAACTTGATCTTGATTGATGCTGATGGAGTAATAATTTTCCTTTAATTTTAATATCTTTATTCTATCATATTCTATTAAATGAATTGTTTTAACGAAAATTTTGAACAAAAACGAGTGTACTTTTTTTTTTTTTTTTTTTGTTTTGTTTTGTTTTTTGGTTTTTTTTGCTGAGTGTACTTATAGTTCTAGCATCAAAACAGGCCCTAACGAAAAATTGTTTGATGTAGTGGGCAGCGGTTTCAGGAGAAGTTCATTTTGGCATTAAGTTCGTTTAAATAATGAAATTAAATGTAAAAAAAAAAACGATCCGCAAAAATAAGGAAAAGGGGAGTAGGAAAATGTGAAGAAATTCCATTTAAGATGAAATAGCTGTGAATCTTTATATGAGCATGAATCTGATACAGATGGGTTACTATGCGGTTGAACATGTAAACACCTCTCTAAACCCTGAAATAAATTTCCAATTCAGGGTCAAAGTATGTAACCATGAAATGTCTGTCAGCCCATTTTTTTTTTTTTAATCAAATTCAGATTTCAGAATTTCAAATCACAAGATTATTAATTCTAGTGATGATCCACGACAGAGCGAGAATATATTGCATATTTCATTCTCAAAATTTTGTTTTAAGCTAAATATGCTACTTTTAAAGAAGCTGAGCATTGGGCCCAGCAAATGTTTTAACATTTTTGCGCGCATCTTCAGATATTGCAAGAGAGTAATTCCTAGTAGGTCGGAAGAAAAAAATAGCTCGTGTTCTTGAAAGTAGTCGCTCCCCCCCCCCCCCCCCTCCCCCGAGTTACATTAGCTTACATTCCTATTCAAATTTTACTCAGAATCAAAAGAAAAGCTCTTGTTCCTGCAAGCAAAGGCGTTCCCGATTTGGAAATACCTTCTTGAAAAAGAAAATTTTCTTTCTTCAACGAGCGTTTGCTCATAAAAGGGCAAGCTCCTCTCCTAAGAGCTTACGCTTTTGATTGCAGGGACGTTATGGAAATAACCAGTCGTTATTTTTGAATTTTGAACTAACCTTGCTTTAATTACAGAGGAGATAGATAGCTGATAGATATTTTGAATAAAACAAATGGAAACAGTTGATGTTTTGTTTCAACCGTAAAGCCAGTTATGTCAATTTAAGAGCAGTAGGTCATATTGCTTTGTTGTTTGATTATCTTTGCTGTTTATTTGAATAATAAGAAATAAATGAGTTTGAACTGAAAAAAAAAAAGTTTTCTGCAGGCCGTTTCAAATGTGAGCGCGGAGAAAAAGTTGTGGCAGTGCTTAACTCGGGTACGAACCGCTTCTTAATTAATTCTCTGAAGGCTCTTTGATCTAATGTGGGAATTCACAACCCTATACTAATCTTTTATCTATCAATCAAAAAGACCCTCAAATATCTGACAAAGCAAAAGCCTTAGACCCATTTGTACTATCACTGTACTATCAGCTCCGATTTTCGAGTTGCAATATCATTTTATAGAGTATTTATTAAGCATATTTTTTCATCCTATTTTCGGTCAATGTAAGCTTCATGTTATGGAATATAACGGCTAAATCGCATGACTATTCTTACGTTTCTTTGATTTGGTTTTCTTTCCTAGAAGAAGAATTCCTGTATCCTGAAATTATGATTTCATCTTTCATATGAGTATTCGGAACCAATTATTATCATTATTTATTTATTTTTATCAAATGTTATCGCTTATTCTCCGAAATTGGCTCGTATTCATTCATTTTTTTTTAATCTGCACGATGCATCATATCTCATAGTATTATCATGACCAAACCAAACAGTTGTAAATAATCAGATAATAGAGAAACATACAGAGGTATGAAAACAGCTTGATTTCTGAGATGTTGCCACACCCGCACCATCCGATAATACATATTTTCTTAAGGTGGTACGAAAACAAAAGTACTAACAGAAGTGATTAGACTACAACAATTCACTAAATCATGACGTTACTTCCAAAAGATATACAATAAAGTATTAAACGAGATTTAAAGGAAAGGGGGACAGGTCAAGCATTAGAAGAAGACAAGAATGAGAAGTAGTGGCCCTTACATAACTTCATAAATCTTACGATGCTATTTTAGCCAAAATTTCGCAAATGGATAGGTTTTAAAAAATGGAAACGTCTACTTGTAGAAATGATAAAAATAATCTTATACAGTAGTAGTCAACAAATTAAGAGTGTCAGTAAGTAGGTGGTGGCCACCGGGCTTTAGAAATACCATTCACCTTATAAACTATACTTATAGCCCAAATAATGCTATTTTGAGATATTTGGAACATTATGAGCGCTATTTGGAACCGTTAGCCTTTTCTCGATAGAGCTGTAGATCTCAGGCCGAGGAAAAATTTGAGACAATTTTATTGAACATAATTTTTAGAGTTCACTTTTATTCGCAACCCTAATCTTATGTTAGGAATTTTGCTCTACTAAATATAAAAAACCTCGCTGTATACAGTGATATACATCTTTTTAAGGGGGAACAACATGAGCAGATCCATCATATCACTTCTTTCTGTTAAGTCCCATAACACATAGCGATCAATTATTGTTAGGTATATACATTTTGAGAATATATTTACTTTCATCATTTTTTTTAAATGTTTTACAGCCCACTGAGAAGGACTGGGAGTCTGAACAACAGCCTGGAAATGAGAAGACACTTTCCAAAGAAGTTGTTTATGAAAACAGAATTCACGATCAGAAACCGTAAGATCAGTTATTTTTTTAAGAACCATTCTTATATCACGCTGTCGTTAACCAGGGATATATTTGTTGTTAATGATTATCATAAATTGAACTTGGGTTCTTCCACTAATGTGACATATATCGCTCAGAAAGGGAGAGCTAATACTTTAGTAAAATCCATTTTCTGCTTTCATTTATACAAATCTGAAGAACACTTTTCCAAATGAGAACAATGAAGAATGGAATAGAGAGAGAGAGACTAGGGGGTAGATGTGGAAAGGGGAAATGAGATATTGATTAGGACAACGCTTCTCAACCTTTTTTAACTCGAGGCCCACTTTGGTTCTGATGAGGAATTCTTCGAGGCCCACCTTTGCAGGGGCCATCCAAACAGGCGGGGGGGGGGGGGGGGGACTGGCTGGCTACATTGTAATTGGCTCACTGTTTTGCTCATAGACTCTTTAAAGGCCAAACTTACAGAATCTTAATCAGAAGATAAAAAGCCGTGATTTAACATGACAAAACAAAATAGAGAACGAATCTTGTAATTATGTGAACGATAACCTCCCTACCCCACATTTCGTACAGAATCTCTTACGAAACCTTTTAACGTATGAACATTGCAACACTGATAAGATATTGTGAATTTTATTTTAATAAGTTTAATTTGATTCGCAACTGAATTCAAGCTGTGTCATGTAACATTTCTTACATTAGACACATTCTTAAATTCATTTTATTTTGAAAATATTTTTTGGCCGTCCTCGCGGCCCACCTGACAAAGCTTCGCGGCCCACCAGTGGGCCTCTGATCACCGTTGAGAAGCGCTGGATTAGGATAATGTAGATTTAGCGAGCAGAAAATAAAACGAAAAGCTTTCATGGCATGCATGAATAAAGTATTTCTGCCGTGATTTTTCATTGATCTCTGGACATATCGGATAGGAAAACCTTTACTCTTCAACCATCGTTAATTATTCAGTGCACCAAAATGACTGCACCTTAACTTTATACAACTTTTGTTATTCCAATTTGATTATTTAATCCTCCCTTATGTACGTGTATATGATTTTTTCATTTTTCATTCCTCTTAATACTTTAATGTTCATATCAACAGATTAAATTCTTTACTATGTGCTTGTATTTCTGTTCACATAAAAGAGTTTATTATGTACCTGTATTTTTGTGCAGAACTGAATAAATAAAATGAAATGTTTTCCATCGGTTAGTGGAAAAGTATATCTCATTTCGTGTAATGATCATCACCAAATCATTTTCTTTTAACATTCTGCCTTCCTATGAAGCTAAGGATAAAATCCTACTTTCCTTCACGAGACTGCATTCTCTCTGCCATCTCCTCTCACTGTTACATTTTGCACAGTCTCTTTTAGCATATTGAGGATTAAATTTTGTACGACCAATTACTGCAATTACATTTGGCTTGCACTGCGTTTCTTTTTAAGAATATTTCCAAGTACCTACAACTACCAGCATCCCATTTGCCTTTATCAAACATAAAATTCTGTTTAATGGTCCTCAATGATACACAATTTCCCCTATCTACAATGTAAATTCACTTAAATGATACAATATAATGATGTATACTTTTCAGTCAAATACTCTGTTTTACTGCTGTTTACAGTTTGCAGTACAAGAAAAAGTACAATACTAAAAAAATACGGCGAATTACTGGCGACCCTGCTGCCAGGAATTAACTGTAAATTCTACAGTAAATTCTTTTACAGTGTAGGCATATTGATGAGCAATTCAGCGAGGCAGATAACTATTCATGAAATAGGCTATTAACCCACAGGGAGAGGGCTTGAATAACTCACCAAGTTTTCATCAAATCCCTCCTTCTCCTTCATGGTGAACTGTCTCTTAAAAAGATGAAATCATTCAATTTTACTATATCCTTTGTCATCTTTTACGAATCTCGATTAAATTTGCTTTTAGTTTTGTATTAAAAAATTATCAGGAAAAGTACGTACGTTCAGATTTGTGCATTGATCCCTTCCAGTGAAGCCTCGTTTAAGCTGGAATTTAGCCAAATTGTAGCCACTGACACAGTCATGAGAGTAAGGCGGAAAATTATTCTTCTTTCAGTTTTCATTTTTTCCCATAATATCTTGAGTACAACGATAAAAATGTGGGTTTTTGTTATAGGTTCGACAGAACCGGCATTCATCCCATCTCCCTACTGCATAACATATCAAAACGTCATACATTTGATATTCTGGACGCTGATCATAAGGAAGCAAAGGAACAACAAAGACATGCAGGAGATGGTGCACTCTCAGCCTTATCGCAACAACCTCATTCGGATGTAGTGGACGACACAATGGATCCTATGCAGGGCGATCTGGTGACAACTGATACCGACACGCCTGTTGATCAGGGAAAAGACCTAGCTCCTCCTACACCAGTGGAAATCATGAAGCTCTTGGAAAATCTCATTTGGGAAGGAAGTGATGTGAACAATAGTGATGTCGAAGGTTGGACACCATTCAAAGCAGCAATACAAAATAGTCATCTAGAAGCCGTCAAATATTTCATGGCCAAGGGAACAAAGCAAAACAGATATATCGGAATGTCTCCACTCTTTGCTGAAGCGGAATTTGGCCATCAGGATCTCGTTAAATTCTTCGTTTCTGAAGGAGCTGATGTGAATGAAGAGGATTACGAAGGGAGGATTCCTCTTCATAGTGCTGCTATTCATGGCAGCATTGAAATTATCGAATATCTTATTCAACGAGGATCTGATGTGAACAAGAGTGATGGCAAGGGTTGGACACCGTTCAATGCTGCTGTTCAGTATGGTCATCTAAAAGCCGTCAAATATCTCATCTCTCAGGGGGCTAAACAGAACAGATATATCGGAATGTCTCCACTCTATGCAGCGGCACAATTTGGCCATCAAGATCTGGTCAAATTCTTCGTTTCAGAAGGAGCTGATGTGAATGAAGAGAATGACGAAGGGAGGGTTCCTCTTCATGGTACGGCTTTTCAAGGGAGCATTGAAATCATGGAATATCTCATTGAACAAGGATCAGATATGAACAAAAGTGATGTCGATGGCTGGACTCCATTCAATGCTGCCATGCAATATGGTCATCTAGAAGTCGTCAAATATCTCATGGCTAAGGGAGCGAAGCAAAGCAAATTTGACGAAATGTCTCCACTCTATGCCGCGGCACGATTCGGCCATCAGGATCTCGTTAAATTATTCGTTTCTGAAGGAGCTGATGTGAATGAAGAGGATGACGAAGGGAGGATTCCTCTTCTTGGCGCTGCTATTGAAGGTCACATTGAAGTCATGGTATATCTCATTGAGCAAGGGTCTGATGTGAACAAGTGTACTCCTCCTGGTTGGACACCGTTCAATGCTGCTGTTCATTATGGTCATCTAGAAGCCGTCAAATATCTCATTTCTCAGGGGGCAAAGCAAAACAGATATATCGGAAAGTCTCCACTCTATGTAGCGGCACAATTTGGCCATCAAGATCTCGTTAAATTCTTCGTTTCTGAAGGTGCTGATGTGAGTGAAGAGGATGACGACGGGATGATTCCTCTTCATGGCGCTGCTATTCATGGCAGCATTGAAGTCATGGAATATCTCATTGAACAAGGATCAGATGTAAACAAATGCAGTTCCGAGGGTTGGACACCCCTAAATGCTGCTATTGAATTTGGTCATCTAGAAGCCGTCAAATATCTAGTGGCTAAGGGAGCAAAGCTAAACAAATTTGACGGAATGTCTCCACTCTGTGCCGCGGTGGAGTTTGGCCATCAAGATCTCGTTAAATTCTTCGTTTCTGAAGGAGCTGATGTGAATGTAGAGGATGACGAAGGGAGGATTCCACTTCATGATGCTGCTATTCATGGTAACATTGAAATCATCGAATATCTCATCAAGCAAGGGTCAAATGTGAGCAAAGGTGATTCCAAGGGTGGTACACCATTCAATGCTGCCATTCAATCTGATCATCTAGAAACCGTCAAATATCTCATGGCTAAGGGAGCAAAGCAAAACAGATATGACGGAATGACCCCACTCTATGCTGCAGCGCAATTAGGTCACCAAGATCTCGTCATATTCTTCATTTCTGAAGGACCTGATGTGAATGAGGAAAATGACAATGGGAGGATTCCTCTTCATGGTGCTGCTATTCATGGTAACATTGAAATCATCGAATATCTCATTCTGCAAGGGTCTGATGTGAACAAGTGTACTCCTCTTGGTTCGACACCGTTCAATGCTGCTGTTCAATATGGTCGTCTAGAAGCCGTGAAATATCTCATTGCTCAGGGGGCTAAGCAGAACAAATATATTGGAATGTCTCCACTCTATGCAGCGGCACAATTTGGGCATCTAGATCTTGTCAAATTTTTCATTTCTGAAGGAGCTGATGTGAATGAAGAGGATGACGAAGGGAGGATTCCTCTTCATGGTGCTGCTATTCATGGTCGCATTGAAATTATAGAATATCTTATTCAACGAGGATCTGATATGAACAAGAGTGATAGCAAGGGTTGGACACCGTTCAATGCTGCTGTCGAATCTGGTCATCTAGAGGCCGTCAAATATCTCATGGCTGAGGGAGCAAAGCTAAACAAATTTGACGGAATGTCTCCACTCTATGCAGCGGCACAATTTGGCCATCAAGATCTTGTCAAATTCTTCATTTCTGAAGGAGCTGATGTGAATGAGGAACATGACAATGGGAAGATTCCTCTTCATGGCGCTGCTATTCATGGTAACATTGAAGTCATGGTAAATCTCATTGAGCAAGGGTCTGATGTGAACAAGTGTAGTCCTCCTGGTTGGACACCGTTTAATGCTACTGTTCAATATGGTCATCTAGAAGCCGTCAAATATCTCATTGCTCAGGGGGCTAAGCAGAACAGATATATCGGAATGTTTCCACTCTATGCAGCGGCACAATTTGGCCATCAAGATCTCGTTAAATTTTTCATTTCTGAAGGAGCTGATGTGAATGAAGAGGATTACGAAGGGAGGATTCCCCTTCATGGCGCTGCTTTTCACGGTAACATTGAAGTCATGGAATATCTCATTGAAGAAGGATCTGATGTGAACAAGAGTGATGTCAAGGGTAATTGGACACCATTCAATGCTGCCATTCACTCTGGTCATCTAGAAGCCGTCAAATATCTCATGGCTAAGGGAGCAAAGTTAAACAAATTTGACGGAATGTCTCCACTCTATACCGCGGCGGAATTAGGCCATCAAGATCTCGTTAAATTCTTCGTTTCTGAAGGAGCTGATGTGAGTGAAGAGGATGACGACGGGATGATTCCTCTTCATGGCGCTGCTATTCATGGCAGCATTGAAGTCATGGAATATCTCATTGAACAAGGATCAGATGTAAACAAATGCAATTCCGAGGGTTGGACACCCCTACATGCTGCTATTCACTCTGGTCATCTAGAAGCCGTCAAATATCTCATTGCTAAGGGAGCAAAGCTAAACAAATTTGACGGAATGTCTCCACTCTATGCCGCGGCGGAATTTGGCCATCAAGATCTCGTTAAATTCTTCGTTTCTGAAGGAGCTGATGTGAATGAAGAGGATGACGAAGGGTGGATTCCTCTTCATGGTGCTACTGCAAGAAGTCAGATTGAAGTCATGGAATATCTCATTCAGCAAGGATCTGATGTGAACAAGGAAGATCACACTGGGTGGACACCATTCTTTGCTGCAGTTCGAAATGGTCATTTAGAAGCTATCAAACTTCTGATGGCGAATGGAGCTCAAGGTACTAGTATTCACGGAATGTCCGCACTTTACATTGCAACACAATATGGCCATGTTGATGTTGCAAAACACTTAGTCTCCAAAGGCTGTAATGTGAATGAAACAAGTGAATGTGGAAAATCTCCTCTTCATGCAGCGTGTTATAATGGTAACATGGATGCTGTCAAGTACCTAGTTGGCCATAATGCTAATGTCAATGAACAAGATGAAGATGGATGGACACCACTCCATGCTGCTGCACAAGAAGGACATCGGAACGTAGTTGAATTCCTTGCACTGAATGGAGCTGACATCACATCCAAAGACATTGATGGCATGACACCGCTTCAGGCAGCAAAAAAAGGAGGTCACCCAAAAGTCATTGAATATATGACTCTACTTGGGGGTGACACACTAAAGGAAGATGCGAGTTATCCTAGATACAAAATCTATCGGGAAGATACTCAAAGACATCATAACTCAAGCATATTTGAGGCACCACCTGAGCATGAAGATAGGTATGGCAGTGAAGGAAAGACACATATCAAGAGTCCTGAAAAACGCCTTGACCCTGAAAATTCATCTCATGCAGCCACAGTGGACAACATGGATGACTCTCTAGCTGATGCCGATGGAAAAGACTTCACTGAAGTCCATAATAAGTATCTGCCAACTTTGCCACATCTTGCAGAAAAGGAGGGAAAGGATGAATTGAATCCTTTCGTCAGTGCAAGGCTGAAATTTCTTGAGAAGACTACACCAACTACTGAACAAAAACAGGCTAATGGAAGTCAAAGTTCCATGCATGGCCAAGACCTTTCGGGAAACATCTGTCCAGCACAATATCAAAGCTCAACCCATGGCTTCACTGACAGTACAGACCACATTCCGATCTCCTTATTGAATGGACCCCCCACATGGAAACGTGAAGATTTCGACCAATCCTCTCTACATACAACAGAGTTGAATAGTCATCCATATGAAGAAACTGAGCCTAGATGCCATGCAATATTGGAAGTGAGTAAATATTGCCTAGGACGGAATTCCAATTGAATCCCCATTAGAGATCCCCATTGAATACCAATTGGCAATTGGGAGTACATGAAAAGTGAACAATGAGTCCCCACTGAAATTGACCCATTAAAAACAAATTGGTCCCGATTGCCAATTAGTTTTAATGGGGCATTGGGGATCAATTGCCAATTGGTTTCAATAGGGATTAATTGGTTTTAAAGGGTCAATTTCAATGGGTCAGTGGGGACCCATTGTTTCACTTTCCATGTACTCACAACTGGTATTCAATGGGGGTAATGGGGACCTATTTGCACATTGTTTCAGTAGGTTTTTAATGGGTCAATTAAATGTCCATAATTGAATTATTTCAATTGGTATTCATTGGGTCAGTTGGTCCAATTGAAACCAATTGAAGTCCGTAAATCATTCAATCTGATTTCTTATATAGCATGGTCAGTGCATTGAACCAAAAATTCTCGTTAGTGAATCATTCTTTCTGTTATTTGAAATATAAAATGCAAAATCATAAAATTTTTGGTGAAATATTTCACAGACATATTTAGAATAAATATACATGAAAAGAAATATGCCTGCATTTGTATTCTATTCTAAATGTTGAATTTTCAGTCAAAAAATTAGCAAATATGCCAGTGAGGTAAAAAAAATAGTCAGGTGATCCCCATTGAAAACCAATATGCTATTGGTCCCAATGATTCCCCATTGAAACCAATTGGTCCCAATTGATCCATTTGAATCAATTGACAGTTGGTCCCAGTTGGACCAACTGAAATCAACTGTCCCACTGAATTGGGGCTGATTGACCCCATGACTGGTAGGAATAGGACGTCAACCGAAATCTAATTTTCACCAATTGAAACTTAGTAAGACCCATTGGTACGAATTGAAACCATCTGAACACCAATTGAAATTCAATGGGTGTTCTATTGGTTTCAATTGGTTTTTCGTCTTTGGTGACGATGTAATATTCACACAATACACTCTGACCGTTAAAGAATCTGTTGGTGTGGCAATTATATTTTGAAAATTAATAAGTAGCCTTTTGATTGTCAAGAGGAGGAAAATATAATTCCCGTTGTTATGAAACAAACATTTTAAAGATCACATTTTCCCATTAAATTGGTTTGAAAAACTTTGGCACCACAAATGTTCGCCTGTTATTCTATTCCATATGACAAACGTTACTAGGCCAACTATCATGACTATCTTGTCATTCAGTCACATATAAATGACTCAAGGAATGGTGGCCTTAAGTCTTCTACATGTATAATGGTCAATCTTCTCTTTCTTGTGTGTGTGTGTGTAATTACCTCTGACAGGAACCGTCATCATCGATGAATGCTCAAAATGATCAAACAACTACGAGAAATGAAGAGAAATTCAGGAGGTAATTATTTTCTTTCCCTTTATCTTGAAGTAACCACGGTATTTAATTTGAATGATAATATCATGATGGTTTCGCGTAGGCTGTTTAATAAACGTTATGAAATCAATTTTTCGTGCAGGACATCAAGAGAATCGATGTATGTAATTAAAGAACATTTGAAAAATAATTCAAACCTACCACTGACTGGGTCAATTACAATCTATTATCACCAACTACCTACTATCCCGTATAACTGAACCAACTGAAGTTTCCCATTCAGCTAAACGATATGTTGATAATTTCATTTCAGGGCCATTCTGACAAACTCACTGGCTGTAGATCACCAGAAATCGTATGAAGGCAAACCTTTCTCTACCAAAAGAACTTCCTTGTACTCACGATGGAAAACGAAGGTAAGACTGGGATTGTTTTCATTTATTTACTCTCTTACGGTTTAGTCATTTCAGCATCTAAAAATGTCTTTCTTTGCAAGAGAGCAAATGTCAAGACGGAGAAAAGTGTAGGTGGGATTCCTTTCAATATCGCAGGTATACAAAGGGTACTGATATCTTATTCAGCAAGGATCCGGTCTGACCGTCGTTGGAAGTCGGGGGGTTGAATCACCCCCCCCCCCCTTCCCCCTCGCCCCCCCCCCCCTGGTGATTTTTTTTTTTTTTTTTTTGCGATAATTTTTAAATCGTAAAAGGTTTTGCCACGGCCTTTCATGAGCCCCGAGTCTTACGCATCTTTTGATTCCAAATTTGCCGAGTTGACTTACGTTCTCCTCTTTCCTCGCGTCGCGTTGCAAAGAGGCTTTAGATTTGGGGAGGACGCAGTTATTCAAACAAAGCGCATGCGCTCGAATATGAACCATTGTTAGGTCATAAAAAAGGGTCAACAAAGGTCTTGTGTCGCGTATTGGGGAGGACGGTAAACTGGCCCCATAACCGTTGTGTAAAACAGACGACGCAGGATATGGGATGGATTGAATAACAGCTGTCTCGCGCATGCGCACAATGACATTTTTGGCAAGATACTGCGTCGTCGAGGCCGACTTAAGCACTCATCAATATTTATGAGCAATAATGAATAATTCATTTTGTAAGATGATTCCAAGGAGTTGCGTACGTTTGTGCCTGTTTTAAAACATTACGCCCATCAGCTAAAAATATGCGCAATGATGCACAATCAATGCGCAATAAATGCGCAACAAGTGCGCATTAAATCAAAGTATCATAATAAAAGTGATACGCGCCACACGCGCAGTAGATATGAATAATGCAACAAAAACGGGTGCTTAGGTCAACCTTCAAATGATCCGAAAGAGGCAGGGCCTAATGTCATTCGCGTAATGATAGAAGCGCGTGCTGCTTTTCGTCTAGTAAATCTATTATGTCTATGGCGTCGTCTGAGCTTTTGTTAACCCATTCGTGACAGGAATTATTTAAAGCCTAATTTGATCAGCTTTTATTCTTCAAATTGGCAACACCAACATTTTTATTTTATTGCTACATTTTTCTCATAAAACGTTATGTATCTGAAATGAATATAAATTGACAGAAATTATGATGAGAAGTCAAAAAGTTGCCAATTTGCAGGGGAAAACAGTGATTTTAAACTTTTTATCACATTGCCAATTTAAGGATTTTGATGCTCATTTCCCCTTAAAAAATTTTCAGCATCAAACAACGAATATTGACGCAACCAAAATGGGCACAGTTTGTGTAGAATATTTTGCTCTTTCTGCTCATGTATTTGGTATGATTTTTAGGGCTTTGCATCAAAAGATATTAGGCCAAACCACAAAATGTCACTATGAACATGGCGGACAAAGAAAGCGGACAAAATAAACAACCTCTCATTCTACCCTTCACAATGGTTCTGGTAATCAAAAGAACATCCCTTCACAGCTATTATGTTTAATCATGCAGTTCCAGGTGAATATGCATGTGACACCTGTTCCACATATTTTAGACAATAGCAGTGAAGGGATGTTCTTTTGACTACCAGACCCATTGTGAAGGATAGAATGAGGGGTTGTTTATTTTGTCCGCTTTCTTTGTCTGTCATGTTCATAGTGTGTGGACTTCTGTCATGAATGGGCTAAAACTCTGCTCCCTTACTGTACATATTGTCAATGTGGGAGGAAACAAACGTATTGTGGCCTATTTTCATTAATGATTATTGTTCATTCTAATGTGAGTTTTTTCATGAAAGTTGGCATATATCTTCCTGAGGTCACTAACAAACAGGATCTTACGCCCAATTAAGTATCCGGTGCAGCACGGAGCAGGGACAAAGTGCTAAATTTTCTTCTCATTTTCATGATTTTCTCGTCTCTTTTGCTCACTGAAGCGTGAGAGATCTGGATTTCGATGAAAATCAAATCAGATGAACTCCCCATAAAGACTTATGATGGTTACCCAAATTAAGCAATTGAGTTTTGGTCCATAAGTGAAAAATGAACTTTTCCAGTCCCACGTGCTCACTGAAGCGTGAACTTTCCATGAAAATGCCACGGGATCATTGATACATGTACACCAGTCATATAAACATGCTAAAAATGTTATCAATATGACTTTTAGTGCACAAAAATAAAGCAATAATTACTTGAAAATTTTAATACGCTGATATTTTGTTTTTATTACGTGTTCATTCAACCGTGAATTAATAGGTATCAATTGCAAAAGTTGCAAACACCAGTCCAAAACACGAATTGCTTTGCATTAGATCAAATTTACCGCGCGAAAGATGTCAAAACTGCAGCTTTTGCAATTTTCACCTTGTGCTCACTCAAGCGTGAAATTTGGCCCTCAGGTCATTTGGTATGTTGGGAAGCACATGAAATTCATGGTGCATGCCTTCAAACGCTGAAAACTTGAAATGTGTTCCGATATCCTTGACTCAAAGTCATGATATGATGCTTGTGAATTTTAAAAAGTGACATTTTTCCTTTAGTGCCTGCTCACTCACGCATGACTTGACGGATCAATCTCATTTTCTCACAGAAGTTGGTAAATTAGTGTAGGAACATTCATGCCAATTCATTTTGCTCAAAACCTCTTCGTTGAAAAGTTACAGCATTTTGTTTAGGGGTGAAGTTACTTTTTTGTTGTGTTTAAATAAAAAGGAAAACTTCATTTTTTTACAGTTTGGTGGATTACGCCTCAGGTAACGTGTGTGCCAGTTTTTAGGGCGTTGTGCGATCGACGGCCAAGATCTCGGGGGGTTGAATCACCCCCCCCCCCACCCCCAGCCACAGAACAGCCAAAAAAGTTAGGGTTGGGGATGGGGTTAGATGGGGATACTGTTTAAACGGAGTATTTTCTTTTTTTGGGGGGGGGGGTGAACATGGTAAAAGATAAACAACTTTTTAGACATTCAGATCATAACTGGGAAAAATCTTAATGAAATATTTAATGAATTGTTCAGTGGAATAAATTAATTCCTGTATGAAGCAAGTAGAAGGGAGAGATATTCAATAAATTAAAATATTGGTTAGGCCTAATTACGGAAGTAATTGACGATTGTCAACGGATTTAAGTCTGTGTATAGATTTTCATTTTAGTTTAATCTTCAATCCATCATGATTATTAAGTGTTTTGGCACTAACAGAAATCATTTTCGACGGGTTAAATCTATTATATACACAACCGCTACAAATACTTCCATGACAGGCTATAGTTTGGGGAAATGCATACCATTATACTAATTTCGGCAGTATCGTGAAATAGGCCCCGGCCGCTCCATTTTTTTTTTTTTTTTAGAGTTAGGGTTGGGCTTAAGGGTTAGGGTTAGTCTTAGAATTTGTTCTTAGGATTAGGATTGGGATTAGGATTAGGGTTAGGGTTAGGGTTAGGGTAGGGTTTAGGGTTAGGGTTAGGGTTAGGGTTAGGTTATGGTGGGGCCTATATCACGTACGAGTATGCCCTGATTCCCCTTTCTATCCTTTCTATTTCTAATTTTATCACCATTTAGAAGAAACGCCGATCAGAGGACAACCCATGTTCTCCAATCCTCGTCCTGGTAAAATCATTCCTCCACATGATTATCGCACTGGCCATCATTCTAGCAGTAAGTCCGGTTCTCGTAGCAGGCAGTGCCAGTACTGAACGCGTAGTGCTACAAACAGGCCAACCTGCTGTAATCCCATTCGACATCCCGCACCCCCCTGATAATATACCTCGAGTCTTTCCACTTTTCACACTTGGTTTTGAGTCCAAGCTACATCCCTTCTGCATAAACGGAGAGGATGATATGGAAGGATTCAAATCTCCATCACAATTCCATAGATTTACTACATCCATGGTTAAAATGGCATCCTCCTTCTGCGTCAAAATGAACATAGATCCTGTTGATATGGTAGATGAGGATATGTACATCCTACGAGCAGATTTTCATGCTTATCGAGAAACTGTAATTGTAATAAAGGAAATTCTGGTTCAGATACCTCCTGGACGTGCAAAATGCTTCATCACTATAAGTGAAAATAGCAGTTATCCGTACGAAGTACACTGTGAGGCCACTACAGGGAGTATGAAAACCACACTAACATGTTACCAGTACGGTCAAAGGGTTGAGGTTGAAGGTGAGGTTACAGATAATGGCCAGGTTACCAGGGGTGTATTCTTACTTCCTGATCACACTCGTTTCTCTTGCTGCTCACATGATGTTACTTCAGAAGTGAATGTAACAATGTGTAATGAGTTTGTGTGGCCACCCAGATCTCCGACTGTCAATGATCCTACCCTTACTCCATCGGTTGCAAACACCAATGCTGGGAAAGGGAATACTGAACAAGCACCTTACACCTTGGTAAATTCCGAGGTAGATTCGGGTACTTGTAAGCAACATATGGCTTCTTCAGTTTCTCTTACCATAGGTCTGATGATATACTTTTTGTGTGTTGTTAAGATGTGGTAAACTTTTGGCTTCGGAGCAAAGGGATGCTTTCATTTCACGACATGCAGAAATTTGTGCAGTAATACATGTACGTGTCTATAGATTCATGAATGCCTGACTGTGAGACATGATACCCATATAACGTTTGTTTCTCGTGAAAACTTTCTTTTCAGTCAAAGGACACAGGATCCATGGGTTTGATATTACACTGCAAAAACGGTGGTGTTAAATTGGTGTTAAATTAACACCACTTGTGTTTATATAGGACAACTCTGATGGTGGTGGTGTTGTCCTATATAAACACCAGTGGTGTTGATTTCACACCAATTTAACACCAGTGGTGTTGATTTAAGACCAATTTAACACCACCGTTCTTGCAGTGTACCTAAGTCCAACTCAGAATGTTCCATTCACGTACAATATCTACATAGCTTTGTATGGTCAATCATTTTCTTTCCATCCATTTTCCGATGATGGAATTGCCGTGTGAAGAATATCATTATTATTATCCATTAATTGAAGCATATAATTCCATCTTTTTTTCTTTGGTGTACTTTTTCTTCTGAACAATATATTGATCATCTCTGCAAATTTGACGTTGATTGTATTTCAAAGTAATGAACATACAGGGAGGATATGGACTGACTTTCAGAAAATTTCATTTAAGCATAATATTATATTATTCATAATTTTTGTGTAGTAGAATATGTCTCATGTCTTTTATGAGACTACGTTTGTATAGTGCGTAGATTATTGTGTTTTTAATAGACTTATCATGACTTTCAATATCGTTATCATGAATATTATAGTTATACAAAGGAAAAAAAATTATATCATTGGGAGGACCCGTTTCAGATTAACTATACATAGTCAATCTGTTCTTCCTCGGGGTCATATGAAGTAAAGATAGATAATGCACTGTTACTTTTCTTCATTGAGGTAATTTGTTTCATATCATATTAACCAGCACGGCGTATTTATTTCCCTTCATATATAGTTAGTTATGTAAAGGAATATACACTGACAATGTATGCATACTGGCATATATCCGTAACAAGGGAAGTTCTGTGCTTCTATGAAGTGACAATTAAAATCAATTAAACTTCAACTATTAAGGCCATACTTTGCAGGGTTTTTTTTTTTTTAATTCATACTAGGAAACCCATTTACTTAGGTCACCTAAGTTGAGGATGGATATTGAAGATGACTTTACAGTCAAGCAAATTGATTCTCTCTGCTAAGACTAAAATGGTAACCCAACAACACTTAGGTGGCTATCATTCATAACTTATGAACAAGAGACCAAGAAACCTCCTTTTAAAGGAAAACAGTTTCATCATATATAGGCCTATCTTGAAAGTCTTTTTTTAAAATCAGTTTTTCATATATGAATATTTGGGATGAGTATGTAACTGGATGTGTATATTTGAATTTACAACTACCCCAAAACAGATGACATGGCATTAAACATAGATTTTTTTTAAAAAAAGTTGCATGTTCTCCTCAATTCTGGCTCCTAATTGTAAAATAATGTGAATGGTGGTATGAAAGATACACTTTTAGCAACAGCTGTACTTCACATTTATTCAGAAAGTGTTTTACTTGTCTTTTATATTATTATAAAGTTACCAGTGACAACTTTCATCTTGCCGTTTGTCATGGTTATGTATATAGCGCATAGGGTGTACTAATTTATACTGCGTTAAGGGGAACGTATTGTAATGTTATATATTTCAATGTTTTGGTTTCCTTTTTGTTATCTTTTTTTTTTCATTATAAACGTGATGCATTATGGTGCAGGCACTTTAAGGGAATTCTGCCCTGTTCTTAGACGTGTTCACGTTTTTGTTTTGTGGATATGTTCTTGCAGTCTGATTTCTTTTTCAATTGGTATATTTGTGTGTGTTATAATGAGTTGATAAACAGTGCATCAATTAGAAAATATCATTTGAGTACAAGGAAGGCCCCCGTTTGGTTGCATCATTGTTCACTATTATGTGTATATATTTTTAGAATTTTCTAGTAGGTGTAGGAATGTGTTCTTATCGTAAATACGGGGTCTTCCTTTTCCCAAGGCTAACAGTGCTCATACGATACTCTCACTTGAATTCATTCTGTTAGGACATGACATCTGCCATCCATTGGGCTCATTTAAACTGCTCAAAATAATAGTTATTTGCACTTAGTTAATTTCAGTTTTGTGATTGTGTTCCCAATTGATGATTATTCACCATTCACAGTTCAAGCACGATTATGTCAATAATAGGCGATCAGCTTAAGTATTTGGTCGAATATGTACAATAAAGTTTACTTTGTAATTAGGAAGGGTTAAGGGAGATGCATAGTAGTGCATATATTCCTGTCTAGCATGAAGAAATAGACCGAGATAATCGCAAGCAGAGAATATTTTGTACATAACAATATTCCTGGTGTCATGAATATGTTGTTGTCTAGCACTGTGTTAAAACTTGCATATGAATTCAGAACGATACAGTGATATTATGAAATATTTTGATGTAGGAAAGTAATGGACCTGTTCTTGGCATGAGGTGAAGCATGCATCAAAAGATCATTATCATTATCGTGATGTAACTGGACCTGTAGAAGGTCACCCTGTCAATTTATACTTATCTGGAGGTATCATTAGCATGTGTATTTGCAAGACTTTTTTTATCTTCATTTTCAATCGGATTCTATCATTACATAATTATGAAAAGACAAACGTTCGCTTCTTACAAAATTTCTCGAGTTTCATAACATTTTGTTGAGTGACTGAAATGCATATCATATACTTCTGTAAATTTTAAAAATCACAGCATATTTGGTGATTTTGGTCAAAAATGTACAATAGTTTAATTTGTAAATAGTTCAACAAAGGCTTAATGGAGATGCATATAAGTACAAGGATTTATATTATAATGTAAATGAATTTCGAGAAGTTAAGCGCAACCAGAGAAGATTTTGTACATAACTATAATACAGGTATCATGAATATGTTGTCGCTTAGCACTGTGTTTAAACTTGCATATTTGAATTCGGGAAAATTATACAGTGATATTATGAAATTATGATATTGTGAAAAGATCATTTCTATATCACTGTGATGTAACTGGACCTGTAGAAGGTCATCCTATCAGTTTATACTTATCTGAAGGTATCGCATGTGTATTTGCAAGTCATGTTCACCTTCGTTTGGAATCGGATTTTATCAATTGCATATGAAAAAAAAATATTCTCTTCTTACAAAATTTCTTGAGTTTTATATCATTTTTTGAATGAAGAAGTGGATATAATCTAGTGTAAACTTTCAAAATCTGCATGATTTTATCATATTTTTTTCCTAAATGCTTTTCATTTCATTTATATGTACATAGTGGTGGCGATCTGTTCTACTAAGTTACTAGTTTATTCCTTTTTATAGTTGACAGAAAATTGATATCTTGTTGAAAAAAATCTTGATAATGTTGATATCATTTTTGTGCATCCCCAGTGGTGTATTTCGATATGTATTGATCAAGCATATACAAGCAAGCTGAAGAATATTGTAAACATGCTTTTACTTACCAGTTTTCACTTTTTTTCTCAGTTTGATATATCAAGTAAGGTTGACACATTCCTGTTTGGTATTAATCACACATTATTTGTTTCTGCAAGTTCATTGTACATAAAATCATTTTTGTACTGTTAATCAAAGCTTAATAACAATACCGGTATCATGAATATGTTGTAGCTTAGCACTGTGTTTAAACTTGCATATTTGAATTCTGCAAAATGATACAGTGATATTCTGAAATTATGATATTACGAAAATTGATATCTTGTTGACATAAATTTTGATAATGTATTGATATCAGTTTTTGTGCGTTCCCAGTGGTGTATTTCGATATGTATTGATCAAGTATATAAAAGCAAACTGAAGAAACCTTTTACTTACCAAGGTTAAGTCATCCCCCAACAACGAACACAAATCGACACCCATGTCAGTATGGCTGGTCAAAGTGATATCGAATGAGGCTGAAGATTAAAGAAGCTTGGCCCAAATTGGAGGGCGGGGTACATGGCGGCATGCCCAAAGCCTAGTTTGTAGGCCTTCAGATTAAGGTACTACCGAGATAGTATCGTGCAGCTATGCCGTAAACTTATCTTCCTCCCACCCCCCCCCCCCCCTTGCATCGATCCCCGATCCCCCGATTTGCTGTTGTTGTCGTTGTTATTGTTTTGTTGTTCTGGCCCTTTTTCTTCTTCTTCTTCTTCTTCTTCTTCTTCTTCTTCTTCTTCTTCTTCTTCTTCTTCTTC
>CM057168.1:2725396-2748701 GCA_029962745.1 Echinometra lucunter | reverse complement strand
CCGTCAAATATCTCATGGCTAAGGGAGCAAAGCAAAACAAGTTTGACGGAATGTCTCCACTTTATGCCGCATCAGGATTAGGCCATCAAGACCTCGTCAGATTCTTCATTTCTGAAGGAGCTGATGTAAATGAAGAGGATGACGATGGGTTTTTTCCTCTTTATGGTGCTACTGCAAGAGGTCAGATGGAAGTCATGGAATATCTCATCCAGCAAGGATCTGATGTGAACAAGGAAAATCACAGTGGGTGGACACCATTCTTTGCTGCAGTTCGAAATGGCCATTTAGAAGCCATCAAACTTCTGATGGCGAATGAAGCTCAAGGTACCGATATTCACGGAATGTCCGCACTGTACATTGCAACACAATATGGCCATGTTGATGTTGCAAAACACTTAGTCTCCAAAGGCTATAATGTGAATGAAACAAGTGAAAGTGGAAAATCTCCTCTTCATGCAGCGTGTTATAATGGTAACATGGATGCTGTCAAGTACTTAGTTGGCCATAATGCTAATGTGAATGAACAAGATGAAGATGGATGGACACCACTCCATGCTGCTGCACAAGAAGGACATCGGGACGTAGTTGAATTCCTTGCACTGAATGGAGCAGACATCACAGCAAAAGACAGTGATGGATGGACACCACTTCATGCTGCTGCACAAGAAGGACATCGGGACGTAGTTGAATTCCTTGCACTGAATGGAGCAGACATCACATCCAAAGACATTGATGGCATGACACCGCTTCAGGCAGCAAAAAACGGAGGTCACCCAGAAGTCATTGAAAACATGACTCTACTCGGGGGTAACAAACTAAAAGAAGATGCAAGTTATCCTAGACACAAAATCTATCGGGAAGATACTCAAAGACATCATAACTCAAGCATATTTGAGGCATCACTTGAGCATGAAGATAGGTATAGCAGTGAAGGAAAGAAACATATCCTGAGTCCTGAAAAACGCCTTGATCCTGAAAATTTATCTTATGCAGTCACAGTGGACAACATGGATGACTCTCTAGCTGATGCCGATGAAAAAGACTTCACTGAAGTCCACGAAGAGTATCTGCCCAGTGTGCCACATCTTGCAGAAAAGGAGGGAAAGGATGAATTGAATCCTTTCGTCAGTGCAAGGCTGAAATTTCCTGAGAAGACTGCACCAACTACTGCACAAACACAGGTTAAGGGAAGTCAAAGTTCCATGCCAGTAGAAAAGGAATCAAGTGCTGGCAAAGGCCTTTCAGGAAACATCTGTCCATCGCAATATCACAGCTTAACTCATGGCTGCACTAACAGTACACACCACATTGCGATCTCCTTATGGAATGGACCTCCCACATGGAAACGTGAAGATCTCGACCAATCCTCTCTACATACAACAGAGACAAATTGTCATCCATATGAAGAAACGGAGCCCAGATGCCATGCAATATTGGAAGTGAGTAAATACTGCCCAGGACGAAAATCCTATTGAATTTCCATTGGAGATCCCCATTGAATACCAATTGGCAATGGGGAGTACATGGAAAGTGAACCGGGGTCCCTACTGAAATTGACCCTTTAAAAACCAATTGGTCCCCATTGCGGATTAGTTTTAATGGGGCAATGGGGATCAATTGCAAATTGGTTTCAGTAGGGATTAATTGGTTTTAATGGGTCAATTTCAATGGGTCAATGGGGACCCATTGTTTCACTTTCCATGTACTCCCAATTGCCACTTGGTATTCAGTGGGACTTTGGGGACCTATTTGCACATTGTTTCAATAGCTTTTTAATGGGTCAATCAAATGTCCACATTTGAATTGGTATTTCAATTGGTATTCAATGTGTCAATTGGTCCAAATAAAACCAATTGAAATCCCTAAATCATTCACTCTGATTACAGATTTAATATTACACAAACATATTTAGAATAAATATACATGAAAAGAAATATGCCTGCATTTGTATTCCATTCTAATTGTTGAATTTTCAATAAAAAACAGCAAATATGCAAATGAGGTAAAAACCAGTCAGGTGATCCCCATTGAAAACCAATCGGCTATTGGTCCCATTTGTTCCCCATTGAAACCTATTAGTCTAAATTGTTCTCCATTGAAACCAATTGGTCCAAATTGTTCCCCATTGAAACCAATTGGTCTCGCTTGTTCCATTTGCACCAACTGACAGTTGGTCCCAATTGGACCAATTGAAATCAACTGTCCCATTGAAATCCCATTGGACCAACTAGGACTGAATGACCCCATGATTGGTAGGAATAGGACGTCAACCGAAATCTAAACACAAAACAAACAATAAGTTCCCCCTAAAATATATCCCTGTATTTTTTTCGATCAGGAAGCTTTGATGAACTCTGAATACAGACTTATGTAGCTACAATTCTCAGCTATATTTCCTGGAAAATTCAGGGCAAACCCTTCAGTCACGCTTCAGTGAACACGACCTAAATGCGAAATTGTCATTTTTTGAAGTTTACAAGCCTCGTGCTATGCCTTTGATGCAGTGATATCGGAGTACACTCTAAGTTTTCTGCGTTTGAAGGCATGCAACATAAATTTTATTCGTTACCAAACATGCCAAATGAGTTGTGCACTGAATTTCATGCTTGAGTGAGCAAGAGGTAAACATGGCAAAAACTGTAGTTTTGACATCTTTTGCGCAGTGAATTTGATTTAATGCGGAGGAATTCATGTTTTGGAAGGGTGTTAGCAACTTTTGCAATTGATAACTATCAATTCACGGTTGAATGAACTCATAATGAAAACAAAATATCACCTAGTTGAAATTATCCAGTAATTATTGCATTATTTTTTACACTAAAAATCTTATTTATAACATTTGAAAAAAAATAAATAAATACAAAATCAAATAGGCCAGATTTCATTTTTTATTTCCTCTCCCATTGACACTATGTACAGTTAGGGAGCAGAATTTTCACAAAAGTGAAAGTTGGCTTATATTCATCAATGATTTTTGTTCAATCTACTGCGAGCTTTTTCATGAAATTTGGCACATGTCTCTCTTAGGTCACTAACTAAAAGGATCTTACGCCAAATTAACTATCCAATGCAGCACGGAGCAGGGACCACGCCCTTAACTTTCACCTCATTTGCATAAATTTCTCGTCGCATTTGCCTCCTGAAGCGTATGAGGTCGGGATTTCGACGAAAATCAGTCAGACGAAATCCCCAAGAAGACTTATCATGGTAACCCACATTAAGCAATTGAATTTTGGTCGATAGGTGAAAGAAGAGCTTTTCCAGTCCCACGTGCTCATTGAAGTGTGAACTTTCAGTTAAATGCCATGAGATCATTAATACATTTACTCCCGTCATGTAGACATGCTAAAAAATGTTGTTAAGAAGACTTTTAGTGCATGAAAATAAGGCAATGATTACTGGATAACTTGGTGATATTTTGATTTTATTATGTGTTCGTTCAACCGTGAATTGATAGGTATCAATTGCAAAAGTTTCAAACACCCTTCCAAAACATGAATTCCTCCGCATTAGCTCAAGTTCACCGCCCAAAAGATGTCAGTTTTTTTGCCATTTTCAACTCTTGCTCACTCAAGCATGAAATTTGGTGGACAACTCATTTGGCATGTTTGGTAACAAATAAAATTTATGTTGCATGCCTTCAAACGCAGAAAACTTAGAGTGTACTCCGATATCACTGCATCAAAGGCATGGCACGAGGCTTGTAAACTTCAAAAAATGACAATTTCGCATTTAGGTCGTGTTCACTGAAGCGTGACTGAAGGGTTTGCCCTGAATTTTCCAGAAAATGTAACTGAGAAGTGTAGCCACATGAGTCTGTATTTAGATTTCATCAAAGGTTCCTGATCGAAAAAATACAGGGATATGTTTCAGGGGAAACTTATTTTTTTTGTTTGTTTTTTGTTTACTTTGATCAACTAAAACTTATTAAGATAAAGACCCATTGGTACAAATTGAAACCAACTGAACACCAATTGAAATTCAGTGATTGTTCAATTGGTGTCAATTGGTTTTTCGTCTTGGGTGACGATGTCATATTTACTCAATACACTTTGACCGTCAAAGAATCTGTTGGTGTGGCAATTTATTTTGAAAAAAATAGGTAGCCTTTTGATCGTCATGAGGATGAAAATATAATACCCGTTGTTATGAAACAAACATATTAAAGATCACATTTTCCCATTAAATTGGTTTGAAAAATTTTGGCACCACAAATGTCCGCCTGTTATTCTAATCCATATGACAAACATTACTAGGCCAACCATCATTATTCCCTTGTCATTTAATCATCTAAAAAATGACTGAAGGAATTGTGGCCTTAAGTCTTCTACAAACTTTGGCACCACAAATGTCCGCCTGTTACTCTAATCCATATGACATACATTACTAGGCCAACCATCATTATTCCCTTGTCATTTAATCACCTATAAATGACTCAAGGAATGGTGGCCGTAAGTCTTCTGCATGTATACTGATCAATCTTCTCTTTCTTGTGTGTATGTGTGATTACCTCTGACAGGAACCGTCATCATCGATGAATGCTCGAAATGATCAACCAACTACGAGAAATGAAGAGAAATTTAGGAGGTAATTATTTTCTTTCCCTTTATCTTGAAGTAACCACGGTATTGTTAATTTGAATAATAATATCATGATACTTTCGCATATAGTCTGTTTAATAAACGTTATGAAATCAGTTTTTCGTGCAGGTCATCAAGAGAATCGATGATTGTAATCAAAGAACGTATGAAAAATAATTCAAACCTACCACTGACTGAGTCAATTACCGTTTATCATCACCAACTGCCTACTATCCCGTATAACTGAACCAATTGAAGTTTCCCATTCAGCTAAACGATATGTTGATAATTTCATTTCAGGGCCATTCTGACAAACTCACTGGCTGTAGATCACCAGAAATCGTATGAAGGCAAACCTTTCTCTACCAAAAGAACTTCCTTGTACTCAAGATGGAAAACGAAGGTAAGACTGGAATTGTTTTCATTTATTTACTCTCTTACGATTTGGTTATTTCAGCATCTAAAAATGTCTTTCTTTCCAAGAGGCAAATGTCAAGTCAGAGAAAAGTGTAGATCGGATTCCTTTCAATTGCGCAGGTGTACAAAGAGTATCAATATCAATTCAGTGCGGCTATTAGAAAACAGTTTTAAAAATACGATATCAAAGTGACTTTTTGCTGGAGGTAGTGAATAACAGCTAATAAATAATTTCCTTTACATGTGATATACATTCTGGTCGTACATTAACCCTAAAACGGCCGGGGGGTTGAATCAACCCCCCCCCCTTGTGAATTTAATTTTTTTTCGTGATAATTTTTAAACTGTAAAAAGTTTTGCCACGGCCTTTCATGACTTTTGAACTCCAAGTCTTACGCGTCTTTAAATACCAAATTTACCAAATTTGGACGTATGGTTCTCGCGCTGCGCAGTATTTTACAATCGTGCGTGCGCCAAAAATTGAATTTTCCTGTACTATAACACATGAAATAGGATAGTATGGGATGAGTTGTGTTTGAATCATATATGTATGCCAGATTATTTACCAAACAAATACACGTAATAATATTTTCTATGTTTGAATAAATATTTATGATGTCCAAAGTCATGGCCATGGTCAAGGTCATGGTCAAGGTCAAGGTCCCATTTTTTTTTTTTTAACATAGGGAAAAATAAAGGAATATATAAGAAAATTTTAAAACAAAGAAAACATAAGACAATAATTTTGATATCAGTTTTTTCTTTTCAAGTACATTGTAAGGAATACTACAAAGAATATTTACACCAAAAATTGGAATTCTAGGAGCTTTATTTTATTTAAAACTTCAATGTTTTATAGTTTTTTTTACAGTTTGGTAGATTATTCCTCAGGTAATGTGTGCTGGTCGAGATCTCGGGGGGTTGAATCAACCTCCCCCTGGCCACAACAGAAAAAAAAAAAACCCGGCCCAGTTAGGGTTAAAAGTATAAATGCATGCTGTTATACCCGAGTCACACCGCAATACTTACTCCACACCGAGATTCTTTGAGTCACATAAGATGAGGATACTGTTTAAATGGAATAAATGTTTTTTTTTGGGGGGGTGAACATGGTAAAAGACATTCAGATCATAATTGGGAAAAATCTTAATGAATATTTAATGAATCATTCAATGGAATAATTCAAATTGATTCCTGTATGAAGCAAGTAAAAGGGAAAGATATTAAATAAATTCAAATACTAGTTAGGCCTAATTACGGAAGTAACTGACGATTGTCTGCGTATTTAAGTCTGTGTATAGATTTCCATTTTAGTTTAATCTTCAATCCATCATGATTATTAAGTGTTTTGGCACTAACAGAAATCCTTTTCGATGGTTTAAATCTATTGTGTACACAACCACTACAAATATTTCCATGACAGGCTATAATTTGGGGGAATGCACAGGCCTACCATTATACTAATTTCAGCAATATCGTGAAATAGGCCCCGCTCCAATTTTTTTTAAGGTTAGGGTTAGGGTAAGGGTTTAGCATTAGGGTTAGGGTTAGGGTAGGGTTTAGGGTTAGGGTTAGGGTAGGGTTTAGGGTTAGGGTTAGGGTTTAGGGTTAGGGTAGGGTTTAGGGTTAGGGTTAGGGTTAGGTTATGGTGGGGCCTATATCACGAGTATGCCCTGATTTCCCTCTCTATCCTTTCTATTTCTAATTTTATCACCATTCAGAAGAAACGCCGATCAGAGGATAGCCCGTGTTCTCCAATCCTCGTCCTGGTACAATCCTTGCTCCACATGATTATCACACTGGCCATCATTCTAGCAGGAAGTCCGGTTCTGGTAGCAGGCAGTGCCAGTACTGAACGCGTAGTGCTACAAGCGGGCCAACCTGCCGTGATTTCATTTGACATCCCACACCCCCCTGATAATCTACCTCGAGTATTTCCGCTTTTCACACTTGGTTTTGAGTCCAAGCCACTTCCCTTCTGCATAGACGGAGAGGATGATATGGAAGGATTCAAATCTCCATCACAATTCCATAGATTCAATACATCTATAGCTGAAATGGCATCATCCTTCTGCGTCCAAGTGAGCATAGATCCTGTTGATATTGTAGATGAGGATACGTACGTCCTAGCATTTGTTCACGGTTCTGTAAGCTTAAGGCCAAGATTCATAATAAAGGAAATTCTGGTTCAAATACCTCCTGGACGTGCAAAATGCTTCATCACTATAAGTGAAAATAGCAGTTATCCGTACGAAGTACACTGTGAGGCCACTGCAGGGAGTATGAAAACCACATTAACATGTTACCAGTACGGTCAAAGGGTTGAGGTTGAAGGTGAGATTACAGATAATGGCCAGGTTACCAGGGGTGTATTCTTACTTCCTGATCACACTCATTCCTCTTGCTGCTCACATGATGTTACTTCAGAAGTGAATGTAACAATGTGTAATGACTTTGAGTGGCCATCTAGATCTCCTGTCAATGATCCTACCCTTACTACATCGGTTGCAAACACTAATGCTGGGAAAGGGAATACTGAACAAGCGCCTTACACCTTGGTAAATTCCGAGGTAGATTCGGGTACTTGTAAGCAACACATGGCTTCTTCAGTTTCTCTTCCCATAGGTCTGATGATATACTTTTTGTGTGTTGTTAAGATGTGGTAAACTCTTAGCTTCGGAGCAAAGAGATGCTTTCATTTCACGACATGCAGAAATTTGTACAGTAATACATGTACGTATGTTATAGAATGCATGACTGTGAGACATAATACCCATATAACGTTTGTTTCTCGTGAAAACTTCCTTTTCAGGATCCGTGTGTTTGATATGACCTACATGTAAGTCCAACTCAGAATGTCCAACTCACGTACTTTGTATGGTCAATCATTTTCTTTCCATCCATTTTGTTTACGATGATGGAATTGCCCTATGAAGAATATCATAATTATTCATTGACTGAAGCAAATTATTCCATCTTTTTTTCTCTGGTGTACTTTTTCTTCTGAATAATATATTGATCATCTCTGCAAATTTGACATTGGTTGTACATGTATTTCAAAGTAATCAACATACAGGGAGGAGATGGATTGACTTTCAGAAAATTTCATTTAAGCATAATATTATATTCATAATTTTGGTGTAGTAGAATATGTCTCGTGTCTCACTGAGATTATGTTTGTATTGTGTGCATAGATTATTGTGTTTTTAATAGACTTATCATGACTTTCACTATAACAATATCGATATCATTATTAAGCCTTTAATCTATTTATTACTTGCTTTGTGTTAAAGGAATGTGTTGTACACTCTGAAATTGTTTGGTTGTTTGGTTTTATTCACGATAAAAATATATATAATACAAATAAAAACACATGTATGAACAAAGGATTTATAACAAAAATCAAATATAACAATGAATATTATACTTATACAAAGGAAAGAAAATTATATCGTTGGGATGACCCGTTTCAGATTAACTATACATAGTCAATCTGTTCTTCCTCGGGATCATGTGAAGTAAAGATAGATTATGCACTATTTCTTTTTTATTTAGGTAATTTGTTTCATATCATATTAACCAGCATATTTATTTCCCTTCATAAAGTTATGGAAAGGAATATACACTTACAATGTTTTCATACTAGCATATATCCATAACAAGGGAAGTTCAATGCTTCTATGAAGTGACGATTAAAAATGACTTCAGCTATTTAGGCCATATTTTGCAGGTTTTTTGTTTTTTTTAATTTATACTAGGAAACCCATTTACTTAGGTAACCTTAGTTAAGGATGGATATTGAAGATGACTTTACAGTCAAGCGACTTGATTCTCTCTGCTATTAGACTAAAATTGTAACCCATTTGAATAACACTTAGGTGGTTATGATTTAGGAGACACTTTTGCAGTATCTTTTGGTCCACAATGTTGGGCAGTACATAATCATACATGAGCAGAAAGAGAAAAATGCACTGTAAATTTTGAGCCCATTCCCACCACCGTATGGTGTGGTGTTCTCGAATTAGAGCAGTTTAATTGTAACTTATCATTAAACTCTTTAAAATGAGGATGGATAATGAAGATGACTTTACAGTCAAGCGACTTGATTCTCTCTGCTAAGACTAAAATTGTAACCCATTTGAACAACACTTAGGTGGTTATGATTCATAACTTATGAACAAAAGACCAAGAAAACCTCCTTTTAAGGGAAACGAGTTTCATAATATATAGGCCTATCTTGAAAGTCGTTTTTAAAATCAGTTTTTCATATATGAATATTTGGGATGAGTATGTAAATGGATGTGTATATTTGAATTTACAACTACCCCAAACAGATGACATGGTATTAAACATAGATCTTTTTTTTTTAAAGTTGCATGTTCTCCTCAATTCTGGTTCCTAATTGTGAAATAATATGAATGGTGATATGAAAGATACACTTTTGGCAACAGCTGTATTTCACATTTATTCTAAAAAGTGTTTTACTTGTAACATATCATTATAAAGTTACCAGTGGTAACTTTCGTCTTGCTGTTTGTCATGTTTATGTATATAGCGCATATGGTGTACTAATTTATACTGCGTTAAGGGCGACGTATTGTAATGTTATATATTTCAATGTTTTGGTGTCCTTTTGTTATTTTTTTTTTCATTATAAACGTGATGCATTAGAGTACAGGCACTTAAAGGGAATTCTGCCCTGTTCTTAGACGTGTTCACGTTTTTGTGTTGTGGATATTTTCTTGTAGTCTGATTTCTTTACAAATGGTATATTTGGGTATGTGTTATAACCACTGAGTCCTTAATGCTTAAATGTTGATAACAGTGAATCAATCAGAAAATATCATTTGAGTACAAGGAAGGCCCCCGTTTAGTTACCGTTACATCATTTTCACTAATATGTATATATATTTTTAGAATTTTCAAGTAGGTGTAGCAATGTGTTCTTAACGTAAATACGGGGTCTTCCTTCTCCCACAGCTAACAGTGCTCATACTATACTCTCACTTGAATTCATTCTGTTAGGACATAACATCTACCATCCATCGGGCTCATTTAAACTGCTCAAAATAATAGTTATTTGCGCTTAGTAAATTTCAGTTTTGTGATTGTGTTCCCAGTGATGATTATTCACCATTCACGGTTCAAGAACGATTATGTCAATAATAGGCGCACAGCTGAAGTATATATATTTGGTCGAATATGTTCAATAAAGTTTACTTTGTAATTAGGAAGGGTTAATGTAGATGCATATTAGTACATATATTCCTGTCTAACATGAAGAAATAGACCGAGATAATCGCAAGCAGAGAATATTTTGTACGTAACAATATTCCTGGTGTCATGAATGTGTTGTTGCTTAGCACAGTGTTAAAACTTGCATATGAATTCAGAACGATACAGTGATATTATGAAATATTTTGATGTTAGTAAGAAAGTAATGTGCCTGTTCTTGGCATGCTGTGGAAGCATGCATCAAAAGATCATTATCATTATCGTGATGTAACTGGACCTGTAGAAGTTCACCCTATCAATTTATACTTATCTGGAGGTATCATTAGCATGTGTATTTATCTTCATTTGGAATCGAAATTTATCATTTCATATGAAAAAGTACAATTTGTAAACATATTATATTCTTCTGTAAATTTTCAAAATCACAGCATATTTGGTTGAATATGTAAGTGTAATTTGTAAATAGTTCAACAAAGGCTTAATGGAGATGCATACAAGGTATCGCATGTGCATTTGCAAGACTTTTTAATCTTCATTTGGAATCGGATTCTATCATTACATAATTATGAAAAGACAAAAGTTCGCTTCTTACAAAATTTCTCGAGTTTCATATCATTTTGTTGAGTGACTGAAATGCATATCATATTCTTCTGTAAATTTTCAAAATCACAGCATAATTGGTGATTTTGGTCAAATATGTACAATAGTTTAATTTGTAAACATATTATATTCTTCTGTAAGTTTTCAAAATCACAGCATATTTGGTTGAATATGTAAGTGTAATTTGTAAATAGTGCAACAAAGGCTTAATGGAGATGCATACAAGTACAAGTATTTATATGTAACATAAATGAATTTCGAGAAGTTAACTGCAACCAGAGAACATTTTGTACATAACTATTATACTGGTATCGTCAATATGTTGTAGCTTAGCACTGTGTTTAAACTTGCATACATTTGAATTCTGCAGAATGATTATTATGAAATTATGATATTATGAAAAGATCATTTTTACCATTATCGTGATTTAACTGGACCTGTAGAAGGTCACCCTATCAGTTTATACTTATCTGAAGGTATCGCATGTGCATTTGCAAGACTTTTTAATTTTCATTTGGAATCGGATTCTATCATTACATAATTATGAAAAGACAAGCGTTCGCTTCTTACAAAATTTCTCGAGTTTCATATCATTTTGTTGAGTGCCCGAAATGCATATCATATTCTTCTGTAAATTTTCAAAATCACAGCATATTTGGTGATTTCGGTCAAATATGTACAATAGTTTAATTTGTAAATAGTTTAACAAAGGCTTAATGGAGATGCATACAAGTACTAGTATTTATATGTAACGTAAATGAATTTCGAGAAGTTAACCGCAACCAGAGAATATTTTGTACATAACTATAATACAGGCATCATCAATATGTTGTCGCTTAGCACTGTGTTTAAACTTGCATATTTGAATTCTGGAAAATTATACAGTGATATTATGAAATTATGGTATTATGAAAAGATCATTTCTATACCATTGTGATGTAACTGGACCTGTAGAAGGTCATCCTGTCAGTTATTACTTATCTGAAGGTATTGCATGTGCATTTGCAAGGCTTTTTAATCTTCATTTGGAATCGGATTCTATCATTACATAATTATGAAAAGACAAACGTTCGCTTCTTACAAAATTTCTCGAGTTTCATATCATTTTGTTGAGTGACCGAAATGCATATCATATTCTTCTGTAAATTTTCAAAATCACAGCATATTTGGTGATTTTGGTCAAATATGTACAATAGTTTAATTTGTAAATAGTTCAACAAAGGCTTAATGGAGATGCATACAAGTACAAGTATATGTAACGTAAATGAATTTCGAGAAGTTAACCGTAACCAGAGAATATTTT
This sequence comes from Echinometra lucunter, assembly GCA_029962745.1. NCBI lineage: Eukaryota > Metazoa > Echinodermata > Echinoidea > Camarodonta > Echinometridae > Echinometra > Echinometra lucunter. The sequence goes on along the minus strand of CM057168.1, from coordinate 2,736,566 downwards.
GTACATAACTATAATACTGATATCATCAATATGTTGTAACTTAGCACTGTGTTTAAGCTTGCCTATTTGAATTCTGCAGAATGATACAGTGATATTATGAAATTATGATATTATGAAAAGATCATATTTACCATTATCGTGATTTAACTGGACCTGTAGAAGGTCACCCTATCAGTTTATACCTATCCGAAGGTATCGCATGTGCATTTGCAAGACTTTTTAATTTTCATTTGGAATCGGATTCTATCATTACATAATTATGAAAAGACAAGCGTTCGCTTCTTACAAAATTTCTCGAGTTTCATATCATTTTGTTGAGTGCCCGAAATGCATATCATATTCTTCTGTAAATTTTCAAAATCACAGCATATTTGGTGATTTTGGTCAAATATGTACAATAGTTTAATTTGTAAATAGTTCAACAAAGGCTTAATGGAGATGCATACAAGTACAAGTATTTATATGTAACGTAAATGAATTTCGAGAAGTTATCCGCAACCAGAGAACATTTTGTAGCTAACTATTATACTGGTATCATGAATATGTTGTAGCTTAGCACTGTGTTTAAACTTGCATATTTGAATTCTGCAGAATGATTATTATGAAATTATGATATTATGAAAAGATCATTTTTACCATTACCGTGATTTAACTGGACCTGTAGAAGGTCACCCTGTCAGTTTATACCTATCCGAAGGTATCGCATGTGCATTTGCAAGTCATTATCACCTTCATTTGGAATCGGATTTTATCAATTGAAAAAAAGAAATATTCGCTTCTTCGAAATTTCTCGAGTTTTATATCATTTTTGTTGAATGAAGAAGTGCATATTATATTCTTCTGTAAATTTTCAAAATCACAGCATATTTGGTGATTTTGGTCAAATATGTACAATAGTTTAATTTGTAAATAGTTCAACAAAGGCTTAATGGAGATGCATACAAGTACAAGTATTTATATGTAACATAAATGAATTTCGAGAAGTTAATCGCAACCAGAGAACATTTTGTACATAACTATTATACTGGTATCATGAAAATGTTGTAGCTTAGCACTGTGCTTAAACTTGCATATTTGAATTCTGCAGAATGATACAGTGATATTATGAAATTATGATATTATGAAAAGATCATTTTTACCATTATCGTGATTTAACTGGACCTGTAGAAGGTCACCCTATCAGTTTATACTTATCTGAAGATATCGCATGTGCATTTGCAAGACTTTTTAATCTTCATTTGGAATCGGATTCTATCATTACATAATTATGAAAAGACAAGCGTTCGCTTCTTACAAAATTTCTCGAGTTTCATATCATTTTGTTGAGTTACTGAAATGCATATCATATTCTTCGTAAATTTTCAAAATCACAGCGGATTTGGTGATTTCGGTCAAATATGTACAATAGTTTAATTTGTAAATAGTTCAACAAAGGCTTAATGGAGATGCATACAAGTACAAGTATATGTTACGTAAATGAATTTCGAGAAGTTAACCGCAACCAGAGAATATTTTGTACATAACTATAATACTGATATCATCAATATGTTGTAGCTTAGCACTGTGTTTAAACTTGCCTATTTGAATTCTGCAGAATGATACAGTGATATTATGAAATTATGATATTATGAAAAGATCATATTTACCATTATCGTGATTTAACTGGACCTGTAGAAGGTCACCCTATCAGTTTATACTTATCTGGAGGTATCATTAGCATGTGTATTTATCTTCATTTGGAATCGAAATTTATCATTTCATATGAAAAAGTACAATTTGTAAACATATTATATTCTTCTGTAAATTTTCAAAATCACAGCATATTTGGTTGAATATGTAAGTGTAATTTGTAAATAGTTCAACAAAGGCTTAATGGAGATGCATACAAGGTATCGCATGTGCATTTGCAAGACTTTTTAATCTTCATTTGGAATCGGATTCTATCATTACATAATTATGAAAAGACAAAAGTTCGCTTCTTACAAAATTTCTCGAGTTTCATATCATTTTGTTGAGTGACTGAAATGCATATCATATTCTTCTGTAAATTTTCAAAATCACAGCATAATTGGTGATTTTGGTCAAATATGTACAATAGTTTAATTTGTAAACATATTATATTCTTCTGTAAGTTTTCAAAATCACAGCATATTTGGTTGAATATGTAAGTGTAATTTGTAAATAGTGCAACAAAGGCTTAATGGAGATGCATACAAGTACAAGTATTTATATGTAACATAAATGAATTTCGAGAAGTTAACTGCAACCAGAGAACATTTTGTACATAACTATTATACTGGTATCGTCAATATGTTGTAGCTTAGCACTGTGTTTAAACTTGCATACATTTGAATTCTGCAGAATGATTATTATGAAATTATGATATTATGAAAAGATCATTTTTACCATTATCGTGATTTAACTGGACCTGTAGAAGGTCCCCCTATCAGTTTATACTTATCTGAAGGTATCGCATGTGCATTTGCAAGACTTTTTAATTTTCATTTGGAATCGGATTCTATCATTACATAATTATGAAAAGACAAGCGTTCGCTTCTTACAAAATTTCTCGAGTTTCATATCATTTTGTTGAGTGCCCGAAATGCATATCATATTCTTCTGTAAATTTTCAAAATCACAGCATATTTGGTGATTTCGGTCAAATATGTACAATAGTTTAATTTGTAAATAGTTTAACAAAGGCTTAATGGAGATGCATACAAGTACTAGTATTTATATGTAACGTAAATGAATTTCGAGAAGTTAACCGCAACCAGAGAATATTTTGTACATAACTATAATACAGGCATCATCAATATGTTGTCGCTTAGCACTGTGTTTAAACTTGCATATTTGAATTCTGGAAAATTATACAGTGATATTATGAAATTATGGTATTATGAAAAGATCATTTCTATACCATTGTGATGTAACTGGACCTGTAGAAGGTCATCCTGTCAGTTATTACTTATCTGAAGGTATTGCATGTGCATTTGCAAGGCTTTTTAATCTTCATTTGGAATCGGATTCTATCATTACATAATTATGAAAAGACAAACGTTCGCTTCTTACAAAATTTCTCGAGTTTCATATCATTTTGTTGAGTGACCGAAATGCATATCATATTCTTCTGTAAATTTTCAAAATCACAGCATATTTGGTGATTTTGGTCAAATATGTACAATAGTTTAATTTGTAAATAGTTCAACAAAGGCTTAATGGAGATGCATACAAGTACAAGTATATGTAACGTAAATGAATTTCGAGAAGTTAACCGTAACCAGAGAATATTTTGTACATAACTATAATACTGATATCATCAATATGTTGTAACTTAGCACTGTGTTTAAGCTTGCCTATTTGAATTCTGCAGAATGATACAGTGATATTATGAAATTATGATATTATGAAAAGATCATATTTACCATTATCGTGATTTAACTGGACCTGTAGAAGGTCACCCTATCAGTTTATACCTATCCGAAGGTATCGCATGTGCATTTGCAAGACTTTTTAATTTTCATTTGGAATCGGATTCTATCATTACATAATTATGAAAAGACAAGCGTTCGCTTCTTACAAAATTTCTCGAGTTTCATATCATTTTGTTGAGTGCCCGAAATGCATATCATATTCTTCTGTAAATTTTCAAAATCACAGCATATTTGGTGATTTCGGTCAAATATGTACAATATTTTAATTTGTAAATAGTTTAACAAAGGCTTAATGGAGATGCATACAAGTACTAGTATTTATATGTAACGTAAATGAATTTCGAGAAGTTAACCGCAACCAGAGAATATTTTGAACATAACTATAATACAGGCATCATCAATATGTTGTCGCTTAGCACTGTGTTTAAACTTGCATATTTGAATTCTGGAAAATTATACAGTGATATTATGAAATTATGGTATTATGAAAAGATCATTTCTATATCATTGTGATGTAACTGGACCTGTAGAAGGTCATCCTATCAGTTATTACTTATCTGAAGGTATTGCATGTGCATTTGCAAGACTTTTTAATCTTCATTTGGAATCGGATTCTATCATTACATAATTATGAAAAGACAAACGTTCGCTTCTTACAAAATTTCTCGAGTTTCATATCATTTTGTTGAGTGACCGAAATGCATATCATATTCTTCTGTAAATTTTCAAAATCACAGCATATTTGGTGATTTTGGTCAAATATGTACAATAGTTTAATTTGTAAATAGTTCAACAAAGGCTTAATGGAGATGCATACAAGTACAAGTATTTATATGTAACGTAAATGAATTTCGAGAAGTTATCCGCAACCAGAGAACATTTTGTAGCTAACTATTATACTGGTATCATGAATATGTTGTAGCTTAGCACTGTGTTTAAACTTGCATATTTGAATTCTGCAGAATGATTATTATGAAATTATGATATTATGAAAAGATCATTTTTACCATTACCGTGATTTAACTGGACCTGTAGAAGGTCACCCTGTCAGTTTATACCTATCCGAAGGTATCGCATGTGCATTTGCAAGTCATTATCACCTTCATTTGGAATCGGATTTTATCAATTGAAAAAAAGAAATATTCGCTTCTTCGAAATTTCTCGAGTTTTATATCATTTTTGTTGAATGAAGAAGTGCATATTATATTCTTCTGTAAATTTTCAAAATCACAGCATATTTGGTGATTTTGGTCAAATATGTACAATAGTTTAATTTGTAAATAGTTCAACAAAGGCTTAATGGAGATGCATACAAGTACAAGTATTTATATGTAACATAAATGAATTTCGAGAAGTTAATCGCAACCAGAGAACATTTTGTACATAACTATTATACTGGTATCATGAAAATGTTGTAGCTTAGCACTGTGCTTAAACTTGCATATTTGAATTCTGCAGAATGATACAGTGATATTATGAAATTATGATATTATGAAAAGATCATTTTTACCATTATCGTGATTTAACTGGACCTGTAGAAGGTCACCCTATCAGTTTATACTTATCTGAAGATATCGCATGTGCATTTGCAAGACTTTTTAATCTTCATTTGGAATCGGATTCTATCATTACATAATTATGAAAAGACAAGCGTTCGCTTCTTACAAAATTTCTCGAGTTTCATATCATTTTGTTGAGTTACTGAAATGCATATCATATTCTTCGTAAATTTTCAAAATCACAGCGGATTTGGTGATTTCGGTCAAATATGTACAATAGTTTAATTTGTAAATAGTTCAACAAAGGCTTAATGGAGATGCATACAAGTACAAGTATATGTTACGTAAATGAATTTCGAGAAGTTAACCGCAACCAGAGAATATTTTGTACATAACTATAATACTGATATCATCAATATGTTGTAGCTTAGCACTGTGTTTAAACTTGCCTATTTGAATTCTGCAGAATGATACAGTGATATTATGAAATTATGATATTATGAAAAGATCATATTTACCATTATCGTGATTTAACTGGACCTGTAGAAGGTCACCCTATCAGTTTATACTTATCCGAAGGTATCGCATGTGCATTTGCAAGACTTTTTAATCTTCATTTGGAATCGGATTCTATCATTACATAATTATTAAAAGACAAACGTTCGCTTTTTACAAAATTTCTCGAGTTTCATATCATTTTCTTGAGTGACTGAAATGCATGTCATATTCTTCTGTAAATTTTCAAAATCACAGCATATTTGGTGATTTTGGTCGAATATGTACAATAGTTAAATTTATAAATAGTTCAACAAAGGCTTAATGGAGATGCATACAAGTACAAGTATTTATATGTAACGTAAATGAATTTCGAGAAGTTAACCGCAACCAGATAATATTTTGTACATAACTATAATACCGGTATCATGAAGATGTTGTAGCTTAGCACTGTGTTTAAACTTGCATATTTGAATTCTGCAGAATGATAAAGTGATATGAAATTATGATATTGTGAAAAGATCACTTTTACAATTATCGTGATTTAACTGGACCTGTAGAAGGTCACCATATCAGTTTTTACTTATCTGAAGGTATCGCATGTGAATTTGCAAATCATTTTCACCTTCATTTGGAATCGGATTTTATCAGTTGCATATGAAAAGAAAATTATTCGCTTCTTACATAATTTCTTGAGTTTGATATCATTTTGTTGAAGAAGTGGATATAATTTAGTGCAAACTTTCACTCTGTATGATTTTATCATATTTTTTCCTAAATGCTTTTCATTTCATTTAATATATGTACATAGTGGTGGCGGTCTATTCTACTAAGTTACTAGTTTCGTCTTTTTTAATTGTAGTTGACAGAAAATTGATATCGTGTTGAATTTTTTTTGGATAATGTTGATATCATTTTTCGTGCGTGCCCAGTGGTGTATTTCGATATGTATTGATCAAGCATATATAAAAGCAAACTGAAGAATATTTGTAAACATGCTTTTACTTACCAGTTTTCACCTTTTTTTTCAGTGTGGTATACAAGTAAGGTTGATACATGGAAATATAGAGAATATACATCTTGCATTGTAGTGGTGCGTATCAGTGATTGCACATTCATGTTTGGTATTAATCACACATTATTTGTTTCTGCAAATTTATTGTACATATAATCATTTTTGTACTATTAATCAAAGCTTAATGATGTTCGGTAAGTAGTCAATCAGTTGATATCAGCATAAGTTTAGGTAGGCCTCTAATTTCATAGAATCGTTGCATATCATTTGTTTAATTTAACTGACAGTAGGAAAGTGTTGTTCACAGGTGAACTGACTACTCTTCTTTCTGATATTTTGCTATGATATTTCACAAACCCAATCTAAAGTTGAAAATTACAGGATCAGTCACTACTTCAGGTTATATATTTAGCTAAGCATATATAAAAAATATTGTTTAACCAGTTTAGTTTGAAGCTCCGGAGATAAGTGGTATTATTGTCAACACTGTTATATAGACGGACGTGTATAGGTTTTACAACTGCTTTATTGTGTATAGGTTTTACAACTGCTTTAGAAATCAGTGTCATGAAGGATCATTAGCTCCTGCACATTTTGAAAAACAATTTATTTTTGGCTTGGATTCTGGTTACCGACGAAAACACACTTTACGAATAACTTGATTTGTACATCATTTTGTTTAAGAATACTGAAGAAATGTAAATTGTGTAAACAGACGTTTATAAAAATCTATTTTACTTTTTAAAACTTTTTCGTTAAAAATTTGTCTTTGTTTATAGGTGTAGGCGCAATGTTTTATGGTTTAATTTCACATGTTATGAACCATTTGTGATTGGAAATGAATCAATACAGAGTGACTCTGCACCTCCTTTAGAGAAAAATATCATGTATATTAGTTTGCTATCAGACGAAAGTTTCAGTTATTTCATTTGAGGAGACTGTATTTCTCAGTATATAGGTAAGCCGATTCAAACAATTATGTAACTAAAAAGTACTTTTTTTTAGCACTTCGCCTGTTTTCACTATTGCAGTGCAGGCACACGCTTAATGACAATGAATATTTTGAGAATTACTGATCGCATCGTTCACGTTTTGTATTACTCAGACACATTTTTCATCAATATAAGGTTTGTGACAGTGTTTCAAGACTTAAGCCTTAATTGATTACTCTTTAGCATATGCCTAGAAGGGCTTCATTTTTAACAGCCAGGGGCGGCGCTACAGGGGGCGGGGTTGAATGCTCCCCTTGATATTTCAAGTGATAAAAAAAGGAAAAAAAAAGAAAAGGAAGAAGAAAGGGGATATGGTGGGGGAAAAGAGGCTTGGAGCTTGCAACTATATAATACCCCTATTTGTTAGTTTAAAAGTCCATAAATATACCTATATGGGTCATTCCCCCCCCCCCCCCGTCAAAATACCCTGTCGCCGCCCCTGTATTTTAAAGGCAGCATGACAGTTTTCATTGAGCTTTATTATTTAGTTTCATTCATTATATTATCATAAAATGACTGCATGATCATTAATCTAGATGCATTAAACCTGCTTCTTACCCTTAATAGGAGTGATTATGAATGAATCATAATTTGTTGGTTATTATCTCATCACCAATAAACTAGACAACAATACTCCATTGTCTTCTAGTATCTTTGATTGAGTATAGAGACATTTGGATCTCCTCTGTATCCTATCCGAAGTTCTTATACATCTTACATACAAATGGAGAGCTTGCTTCCAAAAGGGCTATATCCACTTATTTGTTTTAATCAAAGTTGAATTATTTTCGTCATTGTGTTATTCAACTGGAGAAATTTAATATGAATAAAATTTTGAAGCAAAATTATCGATGAATAGAGAAGACATAGTGCATTCCAAGTTTAAGTTTTCATTGAATCTTGTACAAACTCAGATCAAAGAAAATGCATTTTTCTCTCAAGTTACCAAAATGGATTCAGCGCCTTTTGGAAGAACGCCCTTCAAAAACACACGCATGAAAGGTTTACTCTCCTGCCTATATATGATTTTTCAAATGGTTTTTAAAAAGAGAGTTAGAGAGAGAGAGAAAGAAGGAAAAAAAGAGGAGGAAGAAGAAAGAGGAGGGCGGGGAAAGAGAGGCCTTGGGCTTATATATTATATATATTATTATATATAAATTGTATTATATATATAATATATATATATATATATATATATATATATATATATATTATATATATATATATATATATAAGTTCATTTAAAATGTCAATAAATTCACCTATGGCTCCTCTTACGCCGCCCCTTTTCAAAATACTCTGGTGCCGCCCCTGGAAGAGATAAAGCACAAGAACAAAACTTAAAATCAAAGCGAACTCGTGCCATTGTATGAGATTTCTAAATAGCGCCATCTCAGTCCTGAACGACTGATTCTATCCACTGATCTCTACACTAACACTAATTAGTGTGTGTATTCAGACTAATAAAGGCAGTTCACTAGAAGCCAAGAAGGGCGTAATGTTTCTAGACAGTCACTGGTTGTGAGTAGCCGCAAGTTGGCGCTGTTGTAAATACATTATTTCATAGCTACACAAGCGCCACTTCACTGTAGCTTTAATATAAGCACTTTAAATTCCTTATAATAATCAGGCACAGCTCCAAAATTCGAATAAATATCTCAATTGTGTAGATTTAGAAATCACTCTTACTGATTACAGTTTCCTAATCTAATAATGAGGTTGTCCCTAATTACAATCAATTTAGATTTATTTCTAATTTAAGACATTTAGAGTGAAGTTTCTATCACTAATGCAGACATTTTGAAGCGATTTATTTATTGGAACGGAAAAAATATTCGGCATAAATATATTTCAGAAAATGGGACATCATCAACGCGTTCACAATTATAGACATCTCATAGCGATTTATTCATTGGAACGGAAAGCTTTGGTATATCTCTATCATGAAATTAACGTCATAATGTATCCACACGAGTCACAATTACTAACATCTCATAGCGAATTATTCATAAAAAAATTCACTTTATTTCTGTCTGAAAATGAAACGTCATGATGTATTAACGTGAGTCACAATAAACATCTCATAGCGAATTATTAACTGGAACGGAAAGCTTTAGTATATCTCTATCTTGAAATAAACATAAATTATTATTAATGTATCTTGGGAGAGTCTAAAGGTACACTTCTACAGATAAATGCACCTGATTACCATCTACACTGTAAACACGTATTAGCATTGATATCAAAACATTGCAAATAGAAAACTCCTCATTCAGCCAGACTATTGCCGTTTTATCTCTGTCTTTAGGCATGCAGGCCTCAAAATTATTTTTCCTCGTTTCTCTTCTTCTTTTCTTCCATGATTATTACTATTATTTATACGGCAATTCAGAGTACATAAAAAGGACATTACAAAGACAATGAAACAATACTGGAATACTGAAAATAATGATGCTTCGAGTGCACTGTCAAGTTACCAGGAATGGGGCAAGCAAATTTAATCACTGAAACACATAGGGTCCCCCCCCCCCCATTCCGATTTGTAGTACACCCGGAGAACCAATAGAACCATTCTGTTTTGTTAGGTTTGTTGGTTTGTTTGTTGTTGTGGGTTTTTTTTCTTGGTTGTTTTTTTTTCTTGGTTTTTTTGTTTTGTTTTGTTTTTTGCTTTGTCATGAGGTAATTGCCACATAGCCACATAAGCCTTTTTACACAGGCAAAATTTTGCTTAGTCCCGTTCTATCGATGGGGCTAGAACAACATTTTACCCCACCAATCGCCGGCTTTCTGTTCACATTACACTTTACCAAAGTGGGCTAAATCACAGATAGTACGGGACTATTTTAGCCCCGGAAAAAAGCAGAGTTAACCCACTTTTGGTGGGGCTAAAAGTAAAAAGGTGGGGATAGTACGGGACTAAAAATGTAAGCAGCAAAAAAAAGTGAAAAAAATGGTCTGGGCTTAAGGATAATCCGGGGTTAAGGATAGCATGGGGTTAAAACTGCTCTTCCTGCGAACCCTTCCATTATTATTACCCCAGAAATGCCAGGTACCCGGGTCGAGAGGGGCATAATTATGTATATGCGAAACATGTTGTCAAAGTTGTCAAAGAATGTAAACACCCAGTGAGGATCGCACCCAGGTCCTCTTGTATAAGAGGCGACAGCCTTCATCATTACATTGACATGATTATTGAGATAGCATAAGCGGGAGAATTAGAAGCAACCGCGAGCTTGAAAGAACGGTTAACAGCTTGAAAGAGAGATGAAAAAACTATAGGAAGAGAATGATGAAAAGAAAGAAGAAGACATTATCTTTGCTAGACTGTTAAGATTCCTCTCTTTAGTAAGTTTCCTCTCTTTTGTTCTGATCAATTTCAGTGTTATCAGTTAAACATGGTAAAGGTTGTTAAAAAAAAAACCCAGTACATGGGAGATCACGGAGATCAGGCAATCCAAGAATTGTTAATTGAAAAGGGGGGGTGCAAAAGTTAGAAAAAATCTGATAAGCGGAGGCGATTAACAAGGAAATAAAATATAACATAATTATACAGCATGTACAGAGCGATACTGAAAAATAAAAGAGAAAGAGGAGGAGGAGGAGAAGAAGAAGAAGAAGAAGAAGAAGAAGAACGAAAGCTTTTCATTTTTACTTTTCAACAAAACTTTATTTATATTACATAGAACAAATAACAGAAATAAAAAGTGACAGACATTAATGCACTTTACATGTCAA
>CM057168.1:2698785-2724896 GCA_029962745.1 Echinometra lucunter | reverse complement strand
AGCAGGTTCAGTGCATCTAGATTAATGATCATGTATTCATTTTATGATAATATAATGAATGAAGCAAATCAAAGATCAATGAAAACCCTTATGCTGCCTTTAAAATACAGGGGCGGCGGCAGGGTATTTTGATAGGGGGGGGGGGAGATGACCCTAGGTGAATTTATTGACGTTTTCAATAAACAAATAGGGGTATTATATAGTTGCAAACTCCAGGCCTGTTTTTCCCCACCATCCTCTTTCTTCTTCTTATTCTTTTTTTCTTTTTTTTTATCATTTGAAAAATCAAGGGGGGGGGGGGAATTCACCCCCGCCCCCTGTAGCGCCGCCCCTGGCTGTTAAATATGAACCCCTTCTAGGCATATGCTAAAGAGTCATCAATTAAGGCTTAAGTCTTGAAACACTGTCACAAACCTTATATTCATGAAAATGTGTCTGAGTAATACAAAACGTGAACGATGCGTCAATAATTCTCAATTTCATAAAATATTCATTGTTTTTAAGCTTGTGCCTGCATTGCGATAGTGAAAACAGGACAAGTGCTAAAAGAAGTACTTTTTAGTTATATCATTGTTTGAATCGGCTTACCTATATACTGAGAAATTCAGTCTCCTCAAATGAAATAACCGAAACATTCTTGTGATAGCAACTGATATACATATTTTTTTTTTCAAATCAAAAATATATAGTTCATAACATGTAAAATTAAACCATAAAACATTGCGCCTACACACCTATACACAAAGACAAATTTTAACGAAAAAAAAAAGAGTCTTAAAAAGTAAAGTAGATTTTTATAAACGTCACTTTACACAATTTACATTTCTTCAGTATATATTCTTAAACAAAATGATGTACAAATCAAGTCATTTCATAAAGTATGTTTTTGTAGGTAACCGGAATCCAAGCCACAAATAATTTGTTTTTCAAAATGTGCAGGTGCTAAGATCCTTCGTGATTTCTAAAGCACTTGTAAAACCTACACGTCCGGCTATATATACTGTGTTGACAGTAATACCACTTATCTTCAAACTAAACTGGTTAAACAGTATTTTTTATGCTAAATATATAGCCTGAAGTAATGACTGATCCTGTAATTATCAATTTTAGAAATTCGTCATTATAATAGCAAAATATCAGGTAAAAAGAGGAGTCAGTTCTCCTGTGAACAACACTTTCCTACCGTCAGTTAAAGTAAACAAATGATATGCAACGATGCTATGAAATTGGAGGCCTTCCAAAACTTATGCCCATATTAACTGATTGACTACTTACCGAACATCATTAAGCTTTGATCAACATTACAAAAATGATTATATGTACAATATATTTGCAGAAACAAATAATGTGTGGTTAATACCAAACATGAATGTGCAATCACTGATACGCACCACTACAATGTAAGATGTATATTCTCTATATTTCTATGTATCAACCTTACTTGATATACCAAACTGAAAAAAAAGGTGAAAACTGATAAGTAAAAGCATGTTTACAATATTCTTCCATTTGCTTTTATATGCTTGATCAATACATATCGAAATACACCACTGGGCACGCACAAAAAATGATATCAACATTATCAAAATTTATGTCAACAAGATATCAATTTTCTGTCAACTATAAAAACGACCAAACTAGTAACAGATCGCCACCACCATATACATATAAATGAAATGAAAAGCATTTAGGAAAAATATGCTAAAATCATGCAAAGTGAGAGTTTACACTAGATTATATCCACTTCTTCATTCAACAAAATGATATAAAACTCATGGAATTTTGTAAGAAGCGAATAATTTTCTTTTCATATGCAACTGATAAAATTTGATTCAAAATAAAGGTGAAAATGACTTGCAAATATACATGCGATACCTTCAGATCAGTATAAACTGAAATTATCACTGTATAATTTTGCAGAATTCAAATATGCAAGTTTAAACACAGTGCTAAGCGACAACATATTCATGATACCGGTATTATAGTTATGTACAAAATATTCTCTGGTTGCGGTTAACTTCTCGAAATTCATTTACGTTACATGTCTTGTACTTGTATGCATCTCCATTAAGCCTTTGTTGAACTATTTACAGATTAAAATTTGTACATATTCAACCAAATATGCTGCGATTTTGAAAATTTACAGAAGAATATAATATGCACTTCTTCATTCAACAAAATGATATGAAACTCGAGAAATTTTGTAAGAAGCAAATGTTTGTCTTTTCACATGAAATGATAAATTTCGATGCCAAATGAAGATAAATACACATGCTAATGATACATCCAGATAAGTATAAATTGATAGGGTGACCTTCTACAGGTCCAGTTAAATCACGATAATGGTAAAAATGATCTTTCCATAATATCATAATTTCATAATATCACTGTATCATTCTGCAGAATTCAAATACGCAAGTTTAAACACAGTGCTAAGCTACAACATATTCATGATACCGGTTTTATAGTTATGTACAAAATGTTCTCTGGTTGCGGTTAACTTCTCGAAATTCATTTACGTTACATATACTTTTACTTGTAGGCATCTCCATTAAGCCTTTGTTGAACTATTTACAAATTAAACTATTGTACATATTTGACCCAAATCACCAAATATGCTGTGATTTTGAAAATTTATAGAAGAACATGATATGCATTTCGGTCACTCAACAGAATGATAGTAAACTCGAGAAATTTTATAAGAGGCGAACGTTTGTCTTTTCATAATACAAGTAATTTAATGATAGAATCCGATTCCAAATGAAGATTAAAAAGTCTTGCAAATGCACATGCGATACCTTCGGATAAGTATAAACTGATAGGGCGACCTTCTACAGGTCCACTTAAATCACGACAATGGTAAAAATGATCTTTTCATAATATCATAATTTCATAATATCACTGTATCATTCTGCAGAATTCAAATATGCCAGTTTAAACACAGTGCTAAGCTACAACATATTCATGATACCGGTATCATAGTTATGTACAAAATATTCTCTGGTTGCGGTTAACTTCTCGAAATTCATTTACGTTACATATGAATACTTGTACTTGTACTTGTACTTGTATTAAGCCTTTGTTGAACTATTTACAAATTACACTTTTGTACATATTCGACCAAATATGATGTGATTTTGAAAATTTACAGAGGAATATAAAATGCACTTCTTCATTCAACAAAATGATATGAAACTCGAGAAATTTTGTAAGAAGCAAATGTTTGTCTTTTCATATGAAATGATAAATTTCGATTCCAAATGAAGATAAAAAAAAGTCTTGCAAATACACATGCTAATGATACCTCCAGATAAGTATAAACTGACAGGGTGACCTTCTACAGGTCCAGTACATCATGATAATGCTAAAAAAATATCTATCGACACATGCTTCCACTGCATGCCAGGAACAGGTACATTACTTTCTTACTAACATCAAAATATTTCATAATATCACTGCATCGTTCTGAATTCATATGCAAGTTTTAACACAGTGCTAGACAACAACATATTCATGACACCAGGAATATTGTTACGTACAAAATATTCTCCGCTTGCGATTATCTCGGTCTATTTCTTCATGTTAGACAGGAATATATGTACTAATATGCATCTACATTAACCCTTCCTAATTACAAAGTAAACTTTATTGAACATATTTGACCAAATATATATACTTCAGCTGTGCGCCTATTATTGACATAATCGTTCTTGAACCGTGAATGGTGAATAATCATCACTGGGAACACAATCACAAAACTGAAATTTACTAAGCGCAAATAACTATTATTTTGAGCAGTTTAAATGAGCCCAATGGATGGCAGATGTTATGTCCTAACAGAATGCATTCAAGTGAGAGTATAGTATGAGCACTGTTAGCTGTGGGAGAAGGAAGACCCCGTATTTATGTTAAGAACACATTGCTACACCTACTTGAAAATTCTAAAAATATATATACATATTAGTGAAAATGATGTAACGGTAACCAAACGGGGGCCTTCCTTGTACTCAAATGATATTTTCTGATTGATTCACTGTTATCAACATTAAAGCATTAAGGACTCAGTGGTTATAACACATACCCAAATATACCATTTGTAAAGAAATCAGACTACAAGAAAATATCCACAACACAAAAACGTGAACACGTCTAAGAACAGGGCAGAATTCCCTTTAAGTGCCTGTACTCTAATGCATCACGTTTATAATGAAAAAAAAATAACAAAAGGACACCAAAACATTGAAATATATAACATTACAATACGTTCCCCTTAACACAGTATAAATTAGTACACCATATGCGCTATATACATAAACATGACAAACAGCAAGACGAAAGTTACCACTGGTAACTTTGTAATGATATGTTACAAGTAAAACACTTTTTAGAATAAATATGAAATACACCTGTTGCCAAAAGTATATCTATCATAATTATGACCATTCACATTATTTCATAATTAGGAACCAGAATTGAGGAGGACATGCAACTTTAAAAAAAAAAAAAAAAAAAAAAACCATCTATGTTTAATGCCATGCCATCTGTTTGGGGTAGTTGTAAATTCAAATATACATTCAGTTACATACTCATCAGAAATATTCATACATGAAAAACTGATTAAAAAAAGACTTTCAATATAGGCCTATATATGATGAAACTGTTTTCCTTTAAAAGGAGGTTTCTTGGTCTCTTGTTCATAAGTTATGAATCATAAACACGTAAGTGTTGTTCAAATGGGTTACAATTTTAGTCTTAGCAGAGAGAATCAAGTCGCTTGACTGTAAAGTCATCTTCAATATCCATCCTCAACTTAGGTGACCTAAGTAAATGGGTTTCCTAGTATGAATTAAAAAAAAAACAATTGCAAAGTATGGCCTAAATAGCTGAAGTCATTTTAATCGTCACTTCATAGAAGCATTGAACTTCCCTTGTTATGGATATATGCCAGTATGCATGCACTCTCTGTGTATATTCCTTGCCATAACTGAAGGGAAATGAATACGCCGTAGTGGTTAATATGATATGAAACAAATTACTTAAATGGAAAAAAGTAGCAGTGCATTTTCTATCTTTACTTCACAATTTAAAACAATTTCCGACTGTACAACAATTCTTTTAACACAAAGCAAGTGATAACAAGATTAAAGGCTTAATAATGATAACGATATTGTTATAGTGAAAGTCATGATAAGTCTATTAAAACACAATAATCTATGCACTATACAAACATAATCTCAGTAAGACATGAGACATATTCTACTACACCAAAATTATGAATAATATAATATTTTGCTTAAACGAAATTTTCTGAAAGTCAATCTATCTCCTCCTTCTATGTTCATTACTTTGAAATACAATCAATGCCAAATTTGCAGAGATGATCAATATATTGTTCAGAAGAAAAGTACACCAAAGAAAAAAAATAGATGGAATTATACGCTTCAATTAATGGATAATTAATATAATGATATTCTTCATAGGGCAATTCTATCATCGTAAAATGGATGGTCCAAAAATGATTGACCTTACAAAGTTATGTCAATATTGCACGTGAATGGGATATTCTGAGTTGGACTTAATATCAAACCCACGGATCCTGTGTCCTTTAAAAAGGAAGTTTTCAAGAGAAACAATCGTTATATGGTATCATGTCTCTCACAGTTATTCATTCATCAATCTATAGACCAATTTCATCTCCGGTTTATGTATTTGGCCCTCTATCGGCGACGCCATTGCTGCGATGGGCAAGCGCGCTGATGGCTCTGTATACAAAATCATTGTAAGATATGAGATATGCCCCGATATTGTTCCATTTACTTTATTCTAGATAAATGAAATAAAGCATGGATACATGGGTAGATGAGGTAAGACAATGGTCATATCTGACGAATGAAGGTATGACGTATTTTTGTACTTTCGATGGTTTTTCAACTTAGTTTTGTCAGTAAAAGTTCGATTGCAGCATAGAAGCTGGGCCCACTCTCTTTACATTATACATAAACGATATCACTAAACATATAAAATATTGTAAACTGCATCTTTATGCAGATATCAATGAAATAGAATACTACATA
This sequence comes from Echinometra lucunter, assembly GCA_029962745.1. Lineage (NCBI taxonomy): Eukaryota > Metazoa > Echinodermata > Echinoidea > Camarodonta > Echinometridae > Echinometra > Echinometra lucunter. Next base: position 2,718,822 of record CM057168.1, on the reverse strand, counting down.
AATCTCGATCTACATAACATATATAACTGGCTATGCCACAACAAACCAAGCCTTAATGATGATAAAACGATTTCTATGCTTTTCGGTACTAATACTATGCTATTAAAATGTGCAAATATAAATGTTAAAATATCTGATAAACTCATTAAGCAATCTAACTCTGTAAAATATTTAGGCATGTATCTCGATCCAAAATCAAAGTGGGATACCCATATTGAGGAAATGTGTAAGAAAACTAATAAGCTTGTTAAATATTTAGCACGTCTAAGACATTTTGTAACAGAAAGTAATTCAAATTATTGTATAATTCAGTTATTCTTCCCCTATTTGACTACGTTGATATTGTCTGTGAATCCACAAATAAGAAATATACTGAACGTCTTCAAAAAATTCAAAACAGAGCTGGCCGTATTATTTTGAATGTTAAACCGCAAAATCGAATATCTAATACAGAAATACACCAACGACTCGAATGGAGGTCATTACAATCACGAAGAAATATTCATGTATGTACAATGGTATTCAGAATCATTGAACAGTCTGGCTCCATTATATTTAGCAGATTCATTTCAATATTGTAATTACTCATTTAATTTAAGATCTGTAGGTAATGTAACTAAATACAGAAAATTGGCGTAGAATGTTTGTATATAGAGGTTCACGGCTATAGACCAATTTCACCTCCGTTTATGTATTTGGCCCTCTATCGGCGACGCCATTGCTGCGGTGGGCAAGCTCGCTGACTGCAATTGGCTCTGTGTACAAAATGAATCTAAGATATGAGATATGCCCTGATATTGTTCCATTTACTTTATTCTAGATCAATAAAATAAAGCATGGATACATGGGTAGATGAAGTAAGACGATGGCCATATCTGACAGATGAAAGTATGATGTATTTTTGTACTTTCGATGGTTTTTCAACTTAGTTTTGTCAGTAAAAGTTCGATTGCAGCATAGAAGCCGTAGTAAACGGGAGCCCTAAATCTTACCCTATTTACAAAGTCATGTTTTCACTCATTAAATTTTACGCCAAAGTACATAATGATAATGTTTCTTGACGTTTTGCCGGGGGGGGGGGTGTATATTCATGCTTGTAGCTTTTACTCATAACTTTGAATTCTGTTTTATGTCCCGTTTTCATGACTTAATATTTTGTTTTATGTAGTTCTTTTCTGCTTGTTTAAGATGTTTGGAATTCAGTTTGTGTTATCATTTATTATGTTCTGGACCCCTAGGCAGAACAGACGTGGTAATAATTACCACTCTGAGGGGGCAATCCAGCCATTCATATATACCCAAGAATTCTTATTTTGTAACTATGTCTGATGTAACATTTCTTTGTATTTTACTTGTTTTTTATGAATGGAAATAAAACGATACAATACAATACAATACAAAAAGTCGTAGTAAACGGGAGTCCTAAATCTTGTTTGTCATGTTTTCATTCATTAAATTTTACGCCAATTCATTATGTACTTTAAAGTACATAATAATAATGTTTTTTGACTTCAAAGTCCTTTCTCTTGATGTTTTTATCCCCTGGCGACGAATTCCTTCACATTGCTTACGGAAATCTGTGTAGGGAGTACGGCTTCTCACACAAACAGGCTTCGTGAGTCAAAAGCGAGTGAATTTCGCACTCAGTTAGCTTCCAATTGTTAAACCTTCTCTAATTCTTGTGGCATTTGAGCACCGCACAGCTGCGACCTGAACTTCCCTGATAATTTCTCATTGCAAATATTAAAATAAATCTGCATATACTGGTCAAAATAGACAAAAGTTTGCTGCCTCTTGCGTTGTGAAATTGATCTATAGACACGTACATGTATTATTGTACAAATTTCTGCATGTCGTGAAATGAAAGCATCTCTTTGCTCCGAAGCTAAGAGTTTACCACATCTTAACAGCACAAAAACAAGTATATCATCAGACCTACTGTAAGAGAAACTGAAGAAGCCATATGTTGCTTACAAGTACCCGAATCTACCTGGGTATTCCTCCAGGGTGCACGGCGCCTGTTCCGTTTTCTCTTCCCAGCATTGGTGTTTGCAACCGATGTAGTAAGGGTAGGACCATTGACAGTAGGAGACCCGACGGGTTTTTCACTGGGTGGCCACACAAAGTCATTACACATTGTTACATTCACATCTGATGTAACATCATGTGAGCAGCAAGAGAAAGGAGAGTGATCAGGAAGTAAGAATACACCCCTGGCAACCTGGCCATTAATTCTAATCTCACCTTCAACCTCAACCCTTTGACCGTACTGGTAACATGTTAATGTGGTTTTCATACTCCCTGCAGTGGCCTCACAGTGTACTTGGTATGGATTATTGCTATTTTCACTTATAGTGATGAAGCATTTTGCACGTCCAGGAGGTATTTGTACCAGAATTTCCTTTATTATGAATCTTGGCCCTGAGCTTACAGAACCGTGAACAAATGCTAGGACGTACGTATCCTCATCTACCATATCAACAGGATCTATGCTCACTTTGACGCAGAAGAACGATGCCATTTCAGCTACAGATGTATTGAATCTATGGAATTGTGATGGAGATTTGAATCCTTCCATATCATCCTCTCCGTTTCTGCAGAAGGGAAGTGGCTTGGACTCAAAACCAAGTGTGAAAAGTGGAGAGACTCGAGGTATATCATCAGGGGGGTGTGGGATGTAGAATGGGATTACAGCAGGTTGGCCTGCTTGTAGCACTACGCGTTCAGTACTGGCGCTGCCTGCTACCAGAACCGGACTTCCTGCTAGAATGATGGCCAGTGCGATAATCATGTGGAGGAATGATTGTACCAGGACGAGGATTGGAGAACACGAGCTATCTTCTGATCGGCGTTTCTTCTATATGGTGATAAAATTAGAAATAGAAAGGATAGAAAGGGAAATCAGGGCATACTCGTGATACAAGCCCCACCATAACCTAACCCTAACCCTAAACCCTACCCTAAACCTAACCCTAATGCTAAAACCTAACCCTAACCCTAACCTTTAAAAATTGGTGGGGGCATATTTCACGATATTGCCGAAATTAGTTTAATGGTAGGCCTGTGCATTCCCCCAAACTATAGCATGTGATGGAAGTATTTGTAGCGGTTGTGTACACAATAGATTTAACCCGTCGTAAAGGATTTCTGTTAGTGTCAAAACACTTAATAATCATGATGGATTGAAGATTAAACTAAAATGAAAATCGATACACAGACTTATATCCGTTGACAATCGTCGATTACTTCCGTAATTCGGCCTAACTAGTATTTGAATGTATTTAATATCTCTCCCTTCTACTTGCTTCATACAGGAATTAATTTGAATTATTCCATTGAACAATTCATTAAATATTTCATTAAGATTTTTCCCAATTATCTGAATGTCTAAAAAGTTGTTTATCCATGTTCACCCCCCTCCCCCAAATTACTCCATTTAAACAGTATCCCCATCTTATGTGACTCAAAGAATCTCGGTGTGGAGTAAGTATTGTGGTGTGACTCAGGTATAACAACATGCATTTATACTTTTAACCCTTACCAGGCCGGGCCTTTTTGTCTGTTCTGTGGCGGGGGGGGGGGGGGGGGGTTGATTCACCCCCCCCCCCGAGATATCGGCCGTCGATCGCGCAAACGCCCTAAAAATTGGCAAACACGTTACCTGAGGCGTAATCTACCAAACTGTAAAAAAATTGAGGTTTTCCTTTTTATTTATTTTATATTAATTAATTATGCTAAATCAATTTAGGCATGGAATCATACGTTTTGCTCTAAATCAGAAAATAAAGCTCCTAGAATCCCAATTTTGGTGTAGATATTCTGTCTATCATTCCTTACAATGTACTTGAAAAGAAAATCTGGTATCCAAATTATTTTTTTATGTTTTCTATTGTTTTTAAAATTTTCTTATATATTCCTTTGTTTTTCCTTATGTTTAAAACAAATCGGGACCTTGACCTTGGCCATGACCTAGGACATCATTAATATTTATTCAAAGATAGAAAATATTATTATGTGTATTTGTTTTGTAAATAATCTGGCATATATACATGATTCTTACACGACTCATCCCATACTTTGCCATTTCATAATGTTGTAATATAGGAAAATTCACTTTTTACGCGCGCACGATTGTAAAATACCGCAGTGGTATATAAATTTGGTATCAAAAGATGCGTCAGACTCGGGGCTCAAAAGTCCTGAAAGGCCTTGGTGAAACCTTTTACAATTTAGAAATTATCGCGAAAAAAAGAAGAAGAAGAAGAAAAAAAAATCACCGTGAGGGGGGGGGGGGGTAATTCAACCCCCCTGCCGTTTTAGGGTTAATGTACGACCAGAATGTACAGCACATGTAAAGGAAATTATTTATTAGCGGTTATTCACTACCTCCAGCAAAAAGTCAATTTGATATCGTATTTTTACTGTTTTCTAATAGCTGCTCTGAACTGAAGCACTGAATGGCGTCTATTAAATCACTGTTGACTTCCCGCGACGGTCAGACCAGATCCTTGCTGAATAAGATATCAGTACCCTTTGTATACCTGCACAATTGAAAGGAATCCCACCTACACTTTTCTCCGACTGGGCATTTGCTCTCTTGCAAAGAAAGATGTTTTTAGATGCTGAAACGACCAAATCGTAAGAGAGTAAATAAATGAAAACAATTCCTGTCTTACCTTTGTTTTCCATCTTGAGTACAAGGAAGTTATTTTGATAGAGAAAGGTTTGCCTACATACGATTTCTGGTGATCTACAGCCAGTAAGTTTGTCAGAATGGCCCTGAAATGAAATTATCAACATATTGTTTAGCTGAATGGAAACTTCAGTTGGTTCAGTTATACGGGATAGTAGGTAGTTGGTGATAATAGATTGTAATTGACTCAGTCGGTAGTAGGTTTGAATTATTTTTCAAATGTTCTTTAATTAAATACATCGATTCTATTGATGTCCTGCACGAAAAACCGATTTCACAACGTTTATCATATAGCCTACGCGAAACCATCATGATATTATTATTCAAATTAACAATACCTCGGTTACTTCAAGATTAAGGGAAAGAAAATGATTACCTCCTGAACTTCTCTTCATTTCTCGTAGTTGGTTGATCATTTCGAGCATTCATTGATGATGAATGTTCCTGTCAGAGGTAATCACACACACACACAAGAAAGAGAAGATTGATCAGTATACATGTAGAAGACTTAAGGCCATCATTCCTTGAGTCATTTATATGAGATTAAATGACAAAATAATCACGACAGTTGGCCTAGTAAAGTTTGTCATAATAGGCGGACATTATTTTGTTATGCCAAAGTTTTTAAACAGATACAATGGGAAAATGTGATCTTCGAAATGTTTGTTTCATAACAACTGGAATCATATTTTCGTCCTCATGACGATATATTATCATATTTTGATTCTCAAGGTGGCAGCTGCTCATAAAGCTTTTGCTTTTCTTGCTGTCTCCTCTATCTTATGCTTTTATACTTTGTCTATATGCATGATATGTATTTTTAAACTATTGATGGAAATAAATGAATCGAATTGAAATTGAATTATTTAACTGCTAGAAGATCTGATTAAGAAAAATCACAAAAAAAGAAAGCAGCATTTCAAATGATAGTGAGCATGTGCATCCGTAAGACATCCCTGTTAAAGAATGGATTCAAGAAATGCGAAACAGTGAGGACTGAACTCAAGATGTCAAATCCGTTTAATCATATTCACGATAAATCGCAAATGCAAAGGTTTCTCGTGACTGGTTTCTTATCTAGTGTTCAATTTGGATTCCGCAAGATGGAAATGGTAATGGCTAGATGTACTATTTTATCCAATTTTCTTTCACGGACTCATTTATTGAGCATATTTGGTATTTTTATGTCCCACAATTCATCTTTGAAAAGCATTTTCTTTTCATAATACCAAAACCAAATAGTGTGTTGTGATATTTATCGCAAACATATTTTGTATTTCGCAAGTATTCTTTTTTTCACAAGGTTTTTGACAACTCAAAATATTGCATAAAAACTAGATAACTTGGAAAGTGACCATAATACATCCATCTAAAAACAGATAGTTTGTAATAAGATTTTTCCAGTTGCATGCCTAAATAATAGTAAATTGGTTCCTACTATAGCATAAACATGTTTACTGCTTGATCATGTTTACTTAAAATTTGAAATATGTAACAAAGAATTATTACTTGTTTTATTCTTTAGAATAAAGCAAATGATATTGCACTTGAGGAATTATCAGTTGACATGATCTCGTTTGACCTGATGTTTCAATAGTACGCATAATACAGATGTCAAAAACCTTTATCATTGATGATTAGATTTCTGCCTTATATCAGTATTGTTCACATTTATTATATTGTCTCTAAAACGTCTCTGTACAAAAATAGTATATGCTCCGAATGTATATTTTGTTTTCCCGGCATTAAGCTTCCACCAATTATCTTACTAAGTTTATGGTAGTGCAGCTTAAGTTAAGGATTATCCAGTATGGTAGCTTCAAATCATTTTCATTTGAGCTGTATTAGCACAACCTACTTACCTGTTTATGGGTCTTATATACTTTTTACAATCAAATAATAGCTTTTTTCATTGGCATCGATCAGTGTTATCTGGTCATCGCAGTATTTCTCCCGCTGAGTTTTTATTAATGCACATGCTGAATTCCTGCATACATTAACTGATAATGAACATGGATAATGAACCTTTTCGTACTTGTAATCAGTTCTTCTTTTTTATTTATTTTTTTTACATCTTTATTTGTTATATAACTTGTGCAGATCCTTTACATCTGGCATTTTTTGTTATACGTATTCATAATACACATTGCATGCACCGTGTGTTGCTGGGTTGAGTGAATCGTAATGTTTGCCTGACCTAGTTTTTGAGCCCGCGTTTGCATTTGGACCGTTTGGATTTTGAAAGGGTTTTGTCGGTCGAGTGGATGATCATTGATCAAACTTGTAAAAAAAGAAAAGAAAAGAAAATCAACACATTGTGAAAGTGGTTCATTAAATTCCTATTGCTGAAGTTTTTTATTTTTTCTTTAAAGCACATGCGCCTTCAAATGTAAAATCGTTTCTATGAATACATTTCATTCATACTGCTGGCCTGGTAAACATATCTGGCCCAGGCTACTCTTAGTAAACCTAATTTTATCTTGATGTGAACAAAACATTAGTAAAGCAGTTATGTCACGCTGATTTGTTTTGACTCAATTTTCTTCTTTTTCAACGATTAGAATCGAGAAGATGTATTTTAACAGCTTAGTCAGATGGACAGTTCTTAATTCGGTTAAACACAAATGCCGTCAAATTATTATTTTTTTCAATCGTTTATTCTCAACAATGATTTTTTTGTATATGCAATGATTATCATTGATCCACTGTCATGATAACTGAGTAGCGCATGTCTTCTTATATTACAAAATGCTTACTTCGATCACATTCCAGAATCTTATCATGTTCATACAGTCGTGTTTATCCCACAAAACAAAATACTTGCCACGAGTAAATGTTGGATTATTCTGGCACTCGTTCATTACAAAATGATTGTTTCTTTCTATAAGGTCACAGTGTACGTATTGTAAGTAACACTTCTATATTTTCTGTGCGGATAGCCCTATGTGTTCTTTTTTTTTTGGGGGGGGGGGGGGGGGAGGGGAGGAGTTGGCTTTTATTTGACTTACGTTCATGTACGCCTAAACTTATTTGAATGAAGAATACATCCTCAATCTGTTTGTATGTTTATCCTTTTCGTTTGTCCTTAGTGGTGCGAATGAAATATCTTCCAAGTTATCTAAATAAGGGTTGTTTTATCAGTATAGTAGTATTTGCTACTTTGTAGAAAATATTGCATTTTTTTCCTCATTAGAATGAATTTGTTAGAAGTATATCCGATGATTTATACCTCTATTCTATCAAAATTCCTCAATATACAAGTTTTTGTTATTAGCTCTAATGCTGATTATTTTTTCCTATGATGTTCCAGCCGTTAGATTGCCCTAAGTTTGTTGTGCCATCAAAGACTCTGTGTTTGTATCTCCTTTCTTATTCATCATCATCGTCATCATTATCTTCATCATCATCATCATCATCTTCATCATCATCATCATCATCATCATCATCGTGTGTTCATTTCTCCAACCGTTTTTTGTTCCTTATCACCACTTTCTTCCATTTGCATTTGTTATCCATCTACTCGTCTCCAATCTTACTTCATGTGGACGTTGTTCATTCCCCACATCCTCTATATCTTGCTGATAGCGCCATTTTTGACATGATTTCTTTTAATCGCCAAATATCTGTAATGAGAAAATACTTTTTAATCTATGACGATGTCTGATTCCTTTGATAGACAATCATTGCCTTTCCATAGGCTTAGTGATGACGATTTCTTCGAGTTACATCGACCTATTCAATTTAATGATGCCTCTCTTACCTCTACTAATTTATATGACAATCTTATCAGAGATAGCATGAACTCTTCATCTGTAAACTTGGAGTTTGATTTTGATTTCGATGACCCAGCCCAACGAGGAATTACTAATTACATAACCGTCATCAGTTTTCCCGTGTCTTGAAAGAATTTGAATTAAATACATTTTCCTTACTTCACCTAAATATCAGAAGTTTGAATCGACATTTTGATGACCTTCTTTCACTTATAGATAAGCCCATGTCAAACCCACTTTCTCTGATCGGCCTTACGGAAACTTGGTTAAATCACGATTTAAACCACCCATTTCATATAAAGGATTATGAGTTCATCAATAAAAATAGAAAAAAATAAAGTTGGTGGTGGTGTTGCTCTCTACGTTCGCAAATCACTTAATTATACTATTTTGAATGAAATTTCTGTTTGCAACAACATTATTGAATCCCTCTTCATTGAAATTTTGATTCCTGGAAATAAGAATATCATCGCCGGTGTTATTTATAGATCCCCTAGCTCTAGTACTCAAGAATTTCTACAATATTTTTTTCAGATTTATTAAGAGATATTAATTTTGACAATAAAGATTTTTTTTCTGATGGGAGATTTTAATATAGACTTATTGAACCATGAACTCAACAATGTTTCTCAAGAACTTCTTGAGTTGATTTTATCGGCCTCTTGTCTGCCACTAGTTTCCAAACCAACGCGCGTTTCAAATACATCTGCTACTTTAATTGATAATATATTTTCAAATGTAATTCCACATCCTGATTCTTATATAATAATTTCGGACATTACTGATCACTACCCTATTGCAATGCACTATCCACTGGGGCAACCTATAAATACCAATAGTTCCTCACTATTCAGACGTAAAGTTAACGCCGAAAGATTGGCACGTCTTGGTATTAATTTGGAAATTATGATTGGTCGAGTGTTTATATAAATGAAAACATAAATAATTCATATGAAGCTTTTTCCCAAATATTAAGCAATCAGCTGGACATAGTTATGCCGAAACAAAAAATCAAAACAAATTATAAAAAAACACCCAAACTTCCTTGGATTTCAAAATCTATTCTACGCTCAATTAATCGAAAAAATAATCTTTTTATAAATACAAATTAAAAGGTACTGAGAAAGCAAAATTTAAGTATACGTCCTATAAAAACACATTAATCAATATCATTCGTTTAGAAAAAAGAAAATATTTTGTAAATCGTTTGGAAATGTTTAAACACGATACCCAAAACACATGGAAAATCATCAAACAGGCGATGAACTTAACTAAAGGAGTTTCTGAAATAAATAGAATCAGGAATAATAATGAAATTGTTGAAGATCCAAAATATATAGCGAATATTTTCAATAATTACTTTTCCTCAATTGGTAACGATCTGGCTAAAAATATTCCCCCTTCTGACAGGTGTTTTACTGACTTTTTAGGTCCTGCTAATCCAAGTTCTATTTTCTTTTTTCCTACGAATAGACAAGAAGTCACAAACATTGTTTCCAACTTACAAAATAAAAAAAGTTCCGGCTTTGACGGAATTAGTAACGTTATTTTAAAGGCCATTATTCCTTACATTGCAGATCCATTGGTCCATATCTTTAATTTATCACTGCTGCATGGTGAATTTCCTTATTCCATGAAACTTGCTAAAGTCATACCATTATTTAAGAAGGGTGACGCACTTGAAGTAGGTAACTATCGGCCAATCTCGTTATTGTCTTCTTTTTCCAAAAATTTAGAAAAAATAGTGTTCACTCGAATGATAACTTTCTTGAAGAAAAATAATATCTTTTCAAACTTCCAATTTGGTTTTAGGGAGAAACATAGTACTGTTCACGCTTTAATGACTTTTGTAGACAAGGTTGCCCATTCAATTGACTCTTCTTCTCACACAGTTGGTATATTCCTGGACTTCTCCAAGGCCTTCGATACGATAAATCATGACATTTTACTTTATAAACTCAATCATATCGGTGTCCGTGGAAAGGCCTTGGAGTGGTTCAGGAGTTACCTCTCTAACAGAAAACAATTTGTTTATTTAAATGAGCAAGAATCTGATTTTAGAAATATTACTTGTGGTGTTCCGCAAGGGAGTCTTTTAGGCCCTTTGTTGTTTATTCTTTATATAAATGATTTTCATAAATCGTCCAAATCACTGTCATTCATTTTATTTGCAGATGACACTAACTTATTTTTTCACACAGAGATCCAAATGTTCTTGTTGATGCCGTCAATGCAGAGTTGCAAAATGTTTTAGAATGGATAAGAACCAATAAACTGTCATTAAATCTTTTGAAGACGAATTACATATTATTTAGTAACTCCTTAGCTTCATTACCGACTCAAATTATGTTTGACAATACCCCACTTAAGCAGGTTTCTCATACAAAATTTTTAGGTGTTTTGGTTGATAGCAAGCTCTCCTGGAAATTACATATCGAAAATATTTGCAAAACAATCTCTCGAAATATTGGTATCATTAACAGACTAAAATCACATCTTCCACAACCATCTTTGCTTATTCTTTATTATTCTCTTGTTTTACCCTACCTAAGTTATGGACTTTTGCTTTGGGGAAACACTCATCAAACTCTGTTAGAAAAAATTATATTGCTACAAAAAAAAAAGTAATTCGTATAATCTGCAATGCTCCGTTTCGTGCCCACTAAGATCCACTTTTCCTTGAACATAATATTCTCAAAGTAAACGATCTCTACTTGTTTCATCTTGGAGAATTTATGTATAACTTCAATTCTGGTGCCCTTCCCTTAGTTTTTCATGACATGTTTATAAAGAATCAAACTATTCATAAATATCCCACTAGACAGTCTGAAGAATTTCATTTACCTTTACTAAAAACACTTTCAGCACAAAATACATTCATTTTTGAAGGTCCTAAATTTTGGAATACTTTGCGCATAGATTTGAAAAACTCCCCCTCACTCGCAGTCTTCAAAAGAAAACTTAAGACATTTTTATTGGCTACGTATAAAACCTAGCTCTCCTTGTACTTATTGTCCCTTCTTTTATTGTCAATATTATCACTATTATCATGATTATTTTTGTTATTAGTATCATGATTACTATTATTATATATATATTATATATACAATACATATATTATATATACAATATCATTAACATTATTATCTCTATTATTACTGTCATTGCTAGTATTGTTGGTATCCGAAGAACTCGTCACCACTTCTCAACCAGTCATACACTTTGATCCGTTTCCTTTGCGCGTTTACTTCATATTCGTTATACAACACCTGTGAAACATTTTCTTATTTTAGTCCACATGCAGATATGTTCTCCTCATCGTCTCTCATTGTTATTCTTCGTAAATTACTCATTTCATGCATCATGTTATTGTTTATTTCACATTTTTCTTCCCCTCTTTTGGCCACTATTATTATTTTAATTATGTAATTTAATATTAATGAATAATTTGATTTGAGGGGTCCACGACTTACAAGCACAGCTTCACAGTGGACCTCTCCATTTCCAGCATGTTATTTTCAGCCACAAATATCTCATGATCCATATTAAGTTTCAAATGTATAATTTAGATGAATATATATATATATATATATATATATATCTATATTGTGTTACATGTTTCTTTATTACATTTCAATTGTTATAACTGTATTTATGATGGATTTTGTCTACTGTTTTGTTGGAAATGAGAAAAAATAAAACTGAAACTGAAACTGAAACTATTGTAAAGAGAGAGAAAAAAAGGCTTTGCTCATGATTTTCTTTCAGGGACTCATTCATTGTAAAAAGAAGAAGAAAAAAATGGCTTTGCTGACTCATGATTCCAATTGCATATCATCTTGAAGAGGATTTATTTGGGTTTATTTTACATAATTATGAAAAAAATATCTATTTAAAAATCTTATCTATAAATGGTGTCCAATTTGTCTCTCTCTATCTCTCTTGCAGATTTGTTTGCTTAGCGTCCATTGACAAACACCATCACCATGATCACTGACTGCAAGCATCATTGAATTTGTTTGTTTGTTTGTTTGTGGGAGTGAATATTTTCCTAATGATGTAAATGACTATGTGTTAGACATCAAGAGTAAAACAATGAAATCCCTTCATCACATAACTAGTGATTAAGTATAAAACATACATGCCTTTAAAGACGGTAGGTCGTGGGCTTTCATGGGGAATGGATCATAATTTGCTGATACCAGACTTTGTGGAAAATACCTGTAATAGAGCTACATTTCTGGAGCACAGCAAAACAAACTGTCCCACCACAAACATTCTTCGGCCTGCTTCGGGCATTCTCGGGCCAGGGAAAGTGAGATAAATGACTTTGCCATATGGGGAAAGGGTGAAGTATACAGAGCATTACATAAGGTCTGTTGGTCATAAAACTCACAGTGATGGACAACACCTGCTACTGGGTAAGCACTCAAGGTTCTCAAATTCCCCATGAAAGCCCACGACCTAGCGTCTTTAATATCATTCCAGTTATACTATTATCAGTCACCATGTAGGTTAAAGTGATTACACAATGGTAAACAAAACTGTGATATATGATCGAGAATAGAATTCTAAGAAGAATGAGATTAAAAATACCATGATTTTCAATCGAAATCAATGCATTTTGGCTAATTTTCTCATGAAAAGTTATGAGCTGACCAAAAAAAAATTGAGTATGAGGTATGACGTAAAAGTGGGTACCAAGCTTCACGCATTGCAATTGTGCTACGCGCTAGACTGTACAACATGTATTATACCTTGCGCGCATTTTGCTAGAAGTGCGCGACAAGGTACCCACTTTGACGTCATTTTGACGTCAAAGTGGGTACCCAGTTGAAACAGGGTCACAGTTGAGGGGTCAAAAATATCCTGAAATCTTACCACATTTGGGGGTTTCCTTGGCAACAGGGCTTTTAAAAAAAACTTTAGACAGATGAATTTCTGCTGATGAAATCATGCTCTTTTAAATGAACTAACATTGTTTCAGCATTGGGTACCCCCTTTAAAAATGGAAACTGTTCTTACCTCTGGTCCGTCTTGGACAGTTGACCCTGGACTCATCTCCTCATCATCTGTGTTAACCCCCATTGTGGAATCACCTGTATGAAGTGAGATACTATAGACTTAGCTCAAAAGAATGAAAACCTGGTATGCTTTATCCCTGTTGAAATGTTATGAAGTGGGGATTACAGGCATTCGGCTACAGTAGATATACTACCTAAGAGACCAAAAGCCCACGAGTCTGAAAACTCATGAGACTGCATTATTTTCAAGCATATTGCTTATAATGGCAATCCTTCCTCCGCAAATGATTTAATGTTTAATGAATTACAATAATTTGACAATTTATCATTTCTTATTTTTTTAAAAAGGCGCTCCAACTTTTATAGTACACAAGTCAATAGCGCGTTATGTACATTCGTTCGATTTTTTGTCTATTTTGACCAGTATATGCAGATTTATTTTAATATTTGCTATGAGAAATTATCAGGGAAGTTCAGATCGCAGCTGTGTGGTGCTCAAATGCCACAAGAATTAGATAAAGTTTAAAAATTGGAAGCTAACTGAGTACGAAATTCACTCGCTTTTGACTCATGAAGCCTGTTTGTGTGAGAAGCCGTACTCCCTACATAGGTTTCCGTAAGCAATGTGAAGGAATTCGTCGCCAGTGGGTGAAAACGTCAACAGAAAGGACTTTGAAGTCAAGAAAAATTATCATTATGTACTTTGGCGTAAAATTTAATGAGTGAAAACATGACTTTGTAAACAGGGTAAGATTTAGGGCTCCTGTGTACTACGGCTTCTTTGCTGCAATCGAACTTTTGCTGACAAAACTAAGTTGAAAAACCATCGAAAGTACAAAAATACATCATACCTTCATCCGTCAGATATGACCATTGTCTTACCTCATCTACCCATGCATCCATGCTTTATTTCATTAATCTAGAATAAAGTAAATGGAACAATATCGGGGCATATCTCATATCTTGCATTCATTTTGTACACAGAGCCAATTGCGGTCAGCGCGCTTGCCCACCGCAGCAATGGCGTCGCCGATAGAGGGCCAAATACATGAACCGGAGGTGAAATTGGTCTATAGGTGAAAAGCAAGTGATTGGCCAGGACGCAATTTAATGCGCATACTTTTTTTTTCTGGCGCGCCTGATCAGCTGTGATGAGTTGCGGGAAATTGTGCCAGCTCTTCTACAAATAAACCGAGTCATCCGCGATCCGGATTTTCCTGTTTTTAATTTATTGTGCATGCATACGTGTGGATCAAATTGCATGAATATTTCAGTCAGAAGGGTGCAGATTTCTCTCACGCATCAAGGTAAGTTAAATGTGCTGTCGCTTGATTTCTTTTTATAATTATCGGTTCACAATATGTCAAAATGAACTTAAACGGGATTTGCGAACCACTCGCAAATCAAATTAAAACAAAGAACAAAAACTGCTAAAGTGACAGTACTAGCCTAGCCAGGCCCCTAGCTTGTTAATACTAGGCCTAAGTTTAGGCCTTGTTAGTGTTGTGTAGCTCTAGATCTATGCCTGGCGAGCCGACAGGTCGTCCTGCCGTTGGCTGTTGCAGCTCCCAGGTACCCTGCCGAGCAAGTCCTTTCTTCACTTGAGAGGACAAAAATGTAGATGGGGATTTAATTTTGTGCATTACCGAGTGCCAGAGGCAGAGGGTATCATATTATTCATAAAAAAAAACAACTTAGTTTAGCTTGTTGGTCGGTGGAAGATTTTTTTTCTTTCTCTGAAAAAACCCCCTCCTGTTCATATTCTTACTTCTGTTAAGTATGAGATGTGTTATATGAATTGGTATTTTTTTCGTGCTTTATGCTATAGCCAGTACGTTTTTTTTTTGAAAGTTACCAAGTCTAACAAATTAGCCTAAATGTTAGGCCAAATTAGATATAAGATTAGTGAAAGATTGAAATTCTGTTTAACGAGATGTAGCTGAGTTGAATTTTTCATTACGTATATTAGACGAAATCTTAACAAAATTACTCTTTTCCAATATTCCAATAAATATTTCTAACGTTTAATAATCAAGCCTGGCTTTAATTTTTCTCGTGTGTAACGTTAGACTTACATATTTGAGGTGTATGGTCTAGGGTGATGTAAATTGATTTTTTCCAGCAAATTTTACTATCAATATTAATGTCACATTCTACTTTGTTGTATTGCAAACACATGGATTCACAGGGCAGCTGTGTTGGTGCAGTCAGTGCTGAAAATAGCACTGTACCATTTTTGCCGAAAAATGTACTTGGAACCATGGAAGGCCCAGACTAGTGGACTGCTTTAGATACTAAATAGGTAGGTCAGTCAGATTTTTTTTTCTACCCAGCAATAGGCCTATTATCCCGCCTATTATACACAATAGTAACACACGCTTCAAACATTGAAAAGAGCACACGTTCTTTTTGTATGTACTAGTACATGTAGGCCTATTCTCCTGATTGCTTTATGAAGGTTTCTTGTGATGACTGCACAATTTCTTATGGAAATTGGGGGGGGGGGGGAGTTAGGTGGGGGGGGGGGGGGTAATTTTATGGTAGGTGGGGTTATGCCAACACATTTTCCCCCCTTGGTTTTTATTAGCAAGTGTTGTAGGTCAAAGTTAAGTTTTGAAAAATACAAAATGATTACACACTATTAATCTTAAAGATGACAAGTTATGTACATATATAGGATCAAAATGAAAACGAAACAACGTAATGAGATGTGTTTGAAGTCTAATCGAAACAATAAAAAACTTTTCATTTCAATCAATTTATGTTGAAATGCTGTTACAGTTACCATTACACTCATACCATGCATTGTCTGAGTATTGAATGACAACATGAACCTGTTTGATGTGATTTATGTTCACAGAAAGGCTGAAGCTGTCCAGTGCCTTTAGGATATATTCCTTGAACCTGCGTTTGTCCAGCTTGATACCCTTGTACCGACCTACAGTTGGCAACAATACTTGAAGGCATAACTCAGGCCTCTGGGATTCGCCAATACCACTTCTTCAGGTACATCTTGTTTGGTTTTAAAGTTTGTGCCTAGTAGTAATAGTAGTCAACATGTACATTGTGGCCCACAGTTCTAAAGCATGCCTTTCAACTGTGCAAAATTTTGTATGTACAAAACAGTTTTTTTTTTCCTTTTCTTCTTTTTGAGGATTCACTTCTCCCCACAATCTTATTATTCTGGGCTTTTCCACTCTTTTTGTTTTTGTTTTTTTGTTTGTTTTTGTAATGATGACCCTTAATTTGATATTACTTAAATTTCACCTTCTTTTGCCATTTGAGGAGAGGGCGTATGAGGGAGTGTGTATGAGGGGGGGGGGGCACTTGTTTGTAATGCAGTAGAAGGATAGATGTGACGTTGTGTGTGTGTGGGTGGGTTTGTTCATGAAATGAGATGGGGTGAACCCCTCCCATACTCTCTTTTGCACTGGCAAATGAAAAATTTGAAAGTGCGTGTACTTTTCATAGGTGATGTTTAAGTATAATATCATCTGCTGTGTGTGTGGGGGGAGGGGGGGGGTGACGGTGTGTGTGTGTGGGTTCATGAAATGAGATGGGGTGAACCCCTCCCATACTCTCTTTTGCACTGGCAAATGAAAACTTGAAAGTGTGTGTACTTTTCAAAGGTGATGTTTAAGTATAATATCATCTGCTGTGTGTGTGGGGGGGGGGGGTGACAATGTGTGTGTGTGGGTTCATGAAATGAGATGGAGTGAACCCCTCCCATACTCTCTTTTGCACTGGCAAATGAAAACTTGAAAGTGTGTGTACTTTTCATAGGTGATGTTTAAGTATAATATCATCTGCTGTGTGTGGGGGGGGGGGGGGGGGGGAGGGGGGGGGTGACGGTGTGTGTGCATGTGTGGGTGTGTGTGGGTTCAGGAAATGAGATGGGTGAACCCCTCCTATACTCTCTTTTGCACTAAAAAATAAAAACTCTTGAAATTGCACTTTTCATAAGTGATGTTTTAGTATAATATCTGCATGTGTGTGTGGGTGAGTGTGTGTGAGTGTGGGGTTGGGTGTGCGTGCACGTCACATGCTTGCATTTAAATTTGCATGAATCTTTTAAAACAAAGAAAGGAATACAACATGGGGTTGCACAACACCCCTCCACCCTGGCCTTCCATCAACATCAAACAAACATAATTTGCCTGATTCATAAGGGTAAAAGGACGAAACAGCCTGATTGCAAGCGTGAGGGGGGGGGGGGTATTTCAAGTGGCCATATCTAGAAGAAACATGTGAATTAGACTCTAATATTTCATATACACATTGCACTTGTGTCCAAGTACCTATAAGCATAAAAAACTCAAAATCCAAATTTTCACCTATACCACCAATTTTCCCAGGATGGCTCACATATATTACTTGGCCGATACTGAACGATGATTATGAAGTAAATTTTGAAATGTGAGGAAGGATTTGCTAACCTTCTCGACATTTTCATGAGTCATTAATGTCACATTTTTAGGTATACAAAGATGGTAGTGCCTGGCTTGAACGCAGATGCCTCACCCTTCCGCCTGGAAATGAGAATTTACTGATGTTCAGTTTGCCGATAAGTCGAACAAGGAAAGCGTGATATCCTCTTTATATTTTACTCGGCATTTTAATCTCAAACTTAGATTGTGCCCTCCAGTTCTTTTCAACACACACCAATATCGCAACATTGCATTGAAAAAACTTTTGGCTCGCTTACTTCACTCCATCATAATATCAAGATACTAGAAAGCTCCCCATCCGCAAAACAGTCCTATGGTCCTAGGTTATTATGTTGTTCAATTCCTTGATTTGTCGGCATGTTCAACCAATGCCATTTTTTGTTTTGCTTCTGCGTTTAATTTTCTTGTTACCTTCATAGAAACATAATTTGCAATTTTTATGTACATCTTTAGACATTTTGGGTCTACGCATTGAATTAAGTAGTCAGAAGGTAATGACCATCAACACACTTTATTTCATCTATCCGGTTATTTTGCCTCCGGCCCTCCTTCACCTTTACTACTTTTCATTCTAACCATGAAGCTATAGTAATTTTTGCATGCAGTATGGACAGCACTTTTCTGCTCCAAATTTTGCAGTAAGAACAGCACATGTCTTCTCCAACTCCTAAAGGACGAACAAAATCTACATACCTGATATTCCACCTGTACGTACTATTATAACAGACTACTTCTACGTATAGGTATCAATGTCCTGGTAGAAATCTAACATTAAGATGTCACTTTGCGAGTCCGAAAAAAGTCGTCCAAATATGGCGGCGGAACGTCGCATTAACTGCCAAAATCTGTTAAACATGTTAAATATTAAGTTAACCTTTGTTAGGAATGATATCGTGCAACGCCCCTATTTGTCATCGTTGGGTCATGTGATCTATATGTGGAATTTCACATATCCCATCATTTTAGTCCCAGGAGTTTGTGTAAACATGGTTTCACCTGTTACCCTTTTAAAACTTGCCTTCTCTTTTAGTAGACTCGTTGGATACATCTTAAACAAACACACACGTGACAAACAGAAATGAAAAGGCAATAAAACAGCACAATAAAACAAGAGTAAAAGAAGCATGACAAGACAAATGGACAGGAGAAGAGGAATGACGAAAAAGGAAAGAACAAATAAAAAGGAAAATAAAACACAAAAACTAAACAAAAATAGCAGCCAACCTACAGGAGTTGAAATACATACATAATGGACTCACCATATCCATTACCAAATTTAAAGTACGCTAGTGAATAATAAGTTTAAGTTGATGTTTCTTTGTACTGCAGAAGGAGCTTTACTTTCAAGTGATGTTTAAAAGTACTCAAATTAGATAATTATTTTAGTGATGCATCCAAGGAATTCCAGTAAACGGGACCGGTAAATGTCACAGTACTTTTCCTAAATACGGTTCTTAATCAATGTAAATGAAAAAAAGAAGACTGGCGGGTGGGATAATTATGCAGTTGTTGATTTTTCTGAAATGAGGCAACAAGCCCATATTGCTGGCAGGTTAAGGTAGCTTGAAATTAAATGCCTTTTATTACCACAAGCATCCACTCGTTTTGTGCTTTTCATATAAATTTGTTGTTTTTGTGGCTGCTGTTCGATTAGGTTGTCTGCCAAATGATAATCGATCTCTTGCAGTGTTAACCCATAAAGTTACAGTATTGTAATGTCTGACAGAAATTATTCACATATTTAAGGTGGAACATGAATATGCATATGAAAGAAAGGGCACTTAATTGTGCTTTGACTGCCTCAACCAGTGGGAAGGTGCTTTTTGTATCGTTTGCATAATGTTTCTATTATATTATTCCGTTCATTTAAGATTGATTTAAAAAGAAAAAAAAACCATCGTAATACGAGAATGATTCATCTCATCAAAACTCTTATATCTTTGTTGTTTATCCATTTTATGCACAAAAACGATGAAAATCATCAACACCTTTTTTTATTGTGTATGATGTGTGTGTTGTTAGGCTAGAGTCCTCCTCTCTCTCTCTCTCTCTCTCTCTCTCTCGTTTCTCCTCTCCCTTCCTTCCCTTCCCTTGCATTT
>CM057168.1:2636270-2698285 GCA_029962745.1 Echinometra lucunter | reverse complement strand
GAGGTAAAAAATAGTCAGGTGATCCCCATTGAAAACCAATTGGCTATTGATCCTAATTATTCCCCATTGAAACCAAATGGTCCCAATTGATCCATTTGAATCAATTGACAGTTGGTCCCAGTTGGACCAACTAAAATCAACTGTCCCACTGAAATCCCATTGGACCAATTGGGGCTGATTGACCCCATGACTGGTAGGAATAGGACGTCAACCGAAATCTAATTTTAAGACCCACTGGTACAAATTGAAACCAACTGAACACCAACTGAAATTCAATGGTTTCAGTTGGTTTTTCGTCTTGGGTGACGATGTCATGTTTACACAATACACTTTGACCGTCAAAGAATCTGTTGGTGTGGCAATTATATTAAAAAAAAATAATAAGTATGCGACTTCTATGCAGTCATTGCAGTAGCCTTTTGATCGTCATGGGGATAAAAATATAATTCCCGTTGTTATGAAACAAACATTTTAAAGATCACATTTTCCCATTGTATTTGTTTAAAAACTTTGGCACCACAAATGTCCGTCTATTATTATATTCCATATACTAGGCCAACTATCATGATTATCTTGTCATTTAATCACATATAAATGGCTCAAGGAGTGGTGGCCTTAAGTCTTCTACATGTATACTGATCAATTTTCTCTTTCTTGTGTGTGTGTGTGATTACCTCTGACAGGAACTGTCACCATCGATGAATGCTCGAAATGATCAAGCAACTACGGGAAATGAGGAGAAGTTCGGGAGGTAATTATTTTCTTTCCCTTTATCTTGAAGTAACCACAGTATTGTTAATCTGAATAATATCATGATGGTTTCGCGTAGGCTGTTTAATAAACGTTATGAAATCAATTTTTTGTGCAGGACATCAAGAGAATCAATGTATTTAATTAAAGAATATCTGAAAAATAATTCAAACCTACCACTGACTGAGTCAATTACAATCTATTATCACCAACTACCTACTATCCCGTATAACTGAACCAATTGAAGTTTCCCATTCAGCTAAACGATATGTTGATAATTTCATTTCAGGGCCATTCTGACAAACTCACCGGCTGTAGATCACCAGAAATCGTATGAAGGCAAACCTTTCTCTACCAAAAGAACTTCCTTGTACTCACGATGGAAAACGAAGGTAAGACTGGGATTGTTTTCATTTATTTACTCTCTTACGGTTTGGTTATTTCAGCATCTAAAAATGTCTTTCTTTGCAAGAGAGGAAATGTCAAGTCAGAGAAAAGTGTAGATCGGATTCCTTTAAATGGCGCAGGGTAGGCCTACTAATCTTATTCAGCAAGGATTCGGTCTGACCATCACAAGAAGTCAATGATGATTTAAAAGCGCCATTCAGTGCTTCAGTTCAGTGCGGCTATTAGAAAACAGTAAAAAAAAAAAAAATACGATATAAAAGTGACTTTCTGCTGGAGGTAGTGAATAACCGCTAATAAATAATTTCCTTTACATGTAATGTACATTCTGGTCGTACATTAAAAGTATAAGTACATGCTGTTGTACCCGAGTCACACTGCAATACCGACTCCACACCGAAATTCTTTGAATCACAAAAGATGGGGATACTGTTTAAATGAAGTATTTTTTTTTTTTGGGGGGGGGGTGAACATGGTAAAAGATAAACAACTTTATAGACATTCAGATCATAATTGGGAAAAATCTTAATGAAATATGCAATGAATCGTTCAGTGGAATAATTCAAATTAATTCCTGTATAAAACAAGTAGAAGGGAGAGATATTAAATAAATTCAAATATTAGTTAGGCCTAATTATGGACCAATTGAAACTTATCAAGACCCATTGGTACAAATTGAAACCAATTGAACGCCAATTGAAATTCAATGGGTGTTCAATTGGTTTCAAATGGATTTTCGTCTTGGGTGACGATGTCATACTTACCCAATACACCCTGACCGTCAAAGAATCTGTTGGTGTCGAGTTACATTTCAAAAATAATAAGTATGTGATTTCTATGCTGTCATTGCAGTAGCCTTTTGATCGTCATGAGGATGAAAATGTAATTCCCGCTGTTATGAAACAAACATTTTAAAGATCACATTTTCCCATTGAATTGGTTTAAAAACTTTGGCACCACAAATGTCCGCCTATTATTCTATTCCATATGACAAACATTACTAGGCCAACTATCATGATTATCTTTTCACTTGATCACATATAAATGACTCAAGGAATGGTGGCCTTAAGTCTTCTACATGTATACTGATCAATCTTCTCTTTCTTGTGTGTGTGTGATTACCTCTGACAGGAACTGTCATCATCGATGAATGCACGAAATGATCAAGCAACTACGGGAAATGAAGAGAAATTCGGGAGGTAATTATTTTCTTTCCCTTTATTTTGAAATAACCACGGTATTGTTAATGTGAATAATAATATCATGATTGTTTCGCGTAGGCTGTTTAATAAACATTATGAAATCAATTTTTCGCGCAGGACATCAAGAGAATTGATGTATGTAATTAAAGAACATTTGAAAAATAATTCAAACCTACCACTGACTTAGTCAATTACAATCTATTATCACCAACTACCTACTATCTCGTATAATTGAACCAACTGAAGTTTCCCATTCAGCTGAACGATATGTTGATAATTTCATTTCAGGGCCATTCTGACAAACTCACTAGCTGTAGATCACCAGAAATCGTATGAAGGCAAACCTTTCTCTACCAAAAGAACTTCCTTGTACTCACGATGGAAAACGAAGGTAAGACTGGGATTGTTTTCATTTATTTACTCTCTTACGGTTTGGTTATTTCAGCATCTAAAAATGTCTTTCTTTGCAAGAGAGCAAATGTCAAGTCGGAGAAAAGTGTATGTAGTGACGTTGACATTACACAAATTGAATTGAACTGAATCACTGCTGACAAAATTGACGAGAACAACAGTGCCCTTGGATGATACCAGCAAATACGAATGCGGTTCAACCTTTGATAAAGGAAATAACAAATAAATCATAATCAGTATGGCTGACATTTACATTCCTTCGGCATAAAAAAAGAGGAAACATTACGTTTGATGTGTCAAACTCCCATCAGAATGGCATGCATCCAATCAAATGAAATACACATAAGCATATGTATATGGCGTCAATGCCAACTTCCTGCAATACATATTCATGTTTATCCAAATAATCTATTCAATTTTCTGTAAATGCATCTATATCTGTATCTGAGCTACCAAAACCTGTAAGGCCTAATCAGAACAGTATCCTAATTATCCTTTGATAACTAATTGCTATAAACCCAAAATAATGTGCATAATACACTGTCTTAGCTTTCTCATGAAATAATTGACCTTTAAAATACCTGACCTACTTTCTGTCATTTCATTCTAGAATTTCTCTTTCTTGACTCAAATGAAACCTTCCCTATTTCTTGACTCTTACTTTCCGTTCATAACTGAATCATACATCATGTTGACATAAACATTCATAAGCTTCTTGCCTATTTTCGTAATATCATGATCCCTTGTTTACATTTTTTGTTAATTACATCACACCAAAAACTATGTGTGGTATCTCTACATTGAAAAGGTATGGATATAACAATAAATTATCTTGTTCTATACACTTCATCCATCCTTGATTATCATTAACATCAAGCAAAGCAGTAAATATTGGGCTAAAATAATATGTAGTGATTTTCTACTTACAACATTGGGCTGTCTCAGGGAAACAGATTTAGCAGTAAACTTTCAAATTCAAAACATGTCCGAAACACGTGAAATAGTAGCTCCGTAAATTCCAGAGCTGCCCTCTATGACCTGAGTGCAAATCAAACCTAAAAATGCCCGCTTATGACGTAACAATATGAACATGGGACAAAACTGGTATCTACAGTGTAGGTGGGATTCTTTTCCATGGCGCATGTATACAAAGGGTACTAATCTTATTCAGTAAGGATCCGGTCTGACCATCACAGGAAGTCAACGGTGATTCAGTAGACGCCATTCAGTGCTTTAACTCAGTGTGGCAATTAGAAAACAGTAAAAATACGATATCAAAGTGACTTTCTGCTGTAGGTAGTGAATAACTGCTAAGAAATCGTTCCCTTAACATGTGATGTACATTCTGGTTGTACACTGTACATTAAAAGTATAAGTACATGCTGTTATACCCGAGTCACATCGCAGTACCGACTCCACACCGAGATTCTTTGAGTCACAAAAGATGGGGGTACTGTTTAAACGGATTATTGGGGGGGGGGGGAGGGGGTGAACATGGTAAAAGATAAACAACTTTTTAGACATTCAGACCATAATTGGGAAAAATTTTAATAAAATATTTAATGAATCGTTCAATGGAATAATTCAGATTGATTCCTGTATGAAGCAAGTGGAAGGGAGAGATGTTAAATAAATTCAAATACTAGTTAAGCTTAATTACGGACAAATTGAAACTTATTAAGACCCTTTGGTACAAATTGAAACCAATTGAACGCCAATTGAAATTCAGTGGGTGTTCAATTGGTTTCAAATGGATTTTCGTCTTGGGTGACGATGTCATACTTACCCAATACACCCTGACCGTCAAAGAATCTGGTGTCGAGTTACATTTCAAAAATAATAAGTATGTGATTTCTATGCTGTCATTGCAGTAGCCTTTT
Organism: Echinometra lucunter; assembly: GCA_029962745.1. Classification (NCBI taxonomy): domain Eukaryota; kingdom Metazoa; phylum Echinodermata; class Echinoidea; order Camarodonta; family Echinometridae; genus Echinometra; species Echinometra lucunter. The sequence goes on along the minus strand of CM057168.1, from coordinate 2,693,637 downwards.
GATCGTCATGAGGATGAAAATGTAATTCCCGCTGTTATGAAACAAACATTTTAAAGATCACATTTTCCCACTGAATTGGTTTACAAACTTTGGCACCACAAATGTCCGCCTGTTATTCTATTCCATATGACAAACATTACTAGGCCAACTATCATGATTATCTTGTCATTTAATCACATATAAATGACTCAAGGAATAATGGCCGTAAGTCTTCTAAATGTATACTGATCAATCTTCTCTTTCTTGTGTGTGTGTGTGATTACCTCTGACAGGAACTGTCATCATCGATGAATGCACGAAATGATCAAGCAACTACGGGAAATGAAGAGAAATTCGGGAGGTAATTATTTTCTTTCCCTTTATTTTGAAATAACCACGGTATTGTTAATGTGAATAATAATATCATGATTGTTTCGCGTAGGCTGTTTAATAAACATTATGAAATCAATTTTTCGTGCAGGACATCAAGAGAATGGATGTATGTAATTAAAGAACATTTGAAAAATAATTCAAACCTACCACTGACTTAGTCAATTACAATCTATTATCACCAACTACCTACTATCTCGTATAATTGAACCAATTGAAGTTTCCCATTCAGCTAAACGATATGTTGATAATTTCATTTCAGGGCCATTCTGACAAACTCACTAGCTGTAGATCACCAGAAATCGTATGAAGGCAAACCTTTCTCTACCAAAAGAACTTCCTTGTACTCACGATGGAAAACGAAGGTAAGACTGGGATTGTTTTCATTTATTTACTCTCTTACGGTTTGGTTATTTCAGCATCTAAAAATGTCTTTCTTTGCAAGAGAGCAAATGTCAAGTCGGAGAAAAGTGTATGTAGTGACGGTGACATTACACAAATTGAATTGAACTGAATCACTGCTGACAAAATTGACGAGAACAACAGTGCCCTTGGATGATACCAGCAAATACGAATGCGGTTCAACCTTTGATAAAGGAAAGAACAAATAAATCATAATCAGTATGGCTGACATTTACATTCCTTCGGCATAAAAAAAGAGGAAACATTACGTTTGATGTGTCAAACTCCCATCAGAATGGCATGCATCCAATCAAATGAAATACACATAAGCATATGTATATGGCGTCAATGCCAACTTCCTGCAATACATATTCATGTTTATCCAAATAATCTATTCAATTTTCTGTAAATGCATCTATATCTGTATCTGAGCTACCAAAACCTGTAAGGCCTAATCAGAACAGTATCTTAATTATCCTTTAATAACTAATTGCTATAAACCCAAAATAATGTGCATAATACACTGTCTTAGCTTTCCCATGAAATAATTGACCTTTAAAATACCTGACCTACTTTCTGTCATTTCATTCTAGAATTTCTCTTTCTTGACTCAAATGAAACCTTCCCTATTTCTTGACTCTTACTTTCCGTTCATAACTGAATCATACATCATGTTGACATAAACATTCATAAGCTTCTTGCCTATTTTCGTAATATCATGATCCCTTGTTTACATTTTTTGTTAATTACATCACACCAAAAACTATGTGTGGTATCTCTACATTGAAAAGGTATGGATATAACAATAAATTATCTTGTTCTATACCCTTCATCCATCCTTGATTATCATTAACATCAAGCAAAGCAGTAAATATTGGGCTAAAATAATATGTAGTGATTTTCTACTTACAACATTGGGCTGTCTCAGGGAAACAGATTTAGCAGTAAACTTTCAAATTCAAAACATGTCCGAAACACGTGAAATAGTAGCTCCGTAAATTCCAGAGCTGCCCTCTATGACCTGAGTGCAAATCAAACCTAAAAATGCCCGCTTATGACGTAACAATATGAACATGGGACAAAACTGGTATCTACAGTGTAGGTGGGATTCTTTTCCATGGCGCATGTATACAAAGGGTACTAATCTTATTCAGTAAGGATCCGGTCTGACCATCACAGGAAGTCAACGGTGATTCAGTAGACGCCATTCAGTGCTTTAACTCAGTGTGGCAATTAGAAAACAGTAAAAATACGATATCAAAGTGACTTTCTGCTGTAGGTAGTGAATAACTGCTAAGAAATCGTTCCCTTAACATGTGATGTACATTCTGGTCGTACACTGTACATTAAAAGTATAAGTACATGCTGTTATACCCGAGTCACATCGCAGTACCGACTCCACACCGAGATTCTTTGAGTCACAAAAGATGGGGGTACTGTTTAAACGGATTATTGGGGGGGGGAGGGGGTGAACATGGTAAAAGATAAACAACTTTTTAGACATTCATACCATAATTGGGAAAAATTTTAATAAAATATTTAATGAATCGTTCAATGGAATAATTCAGATTGATTCCTGTATGAAGCAAGTGGAAGGGAGAGATGTTAAATAAATTCAAATACTAGTTAAGCTTAATTACGGACAAATTGAAACTTATTAAGACCCTTTGGTACAAATTGAAACCAATTGAACACCTATTGAAGTTCAATGGGTGTTCAGTTGGTTTCAATTGGTTTTTCGTCTTGAGTGACGATGTAATATTTACACAATACACCCTGATCGTCAAAGAATCTGTTTGCTTTGGCAATTATATTTTGAAAAATAAAAAGTATCCTTTTGATCGCCATGAGGATGAAAATATAATTCCCGTTATGAAACAAACATTTTAAAGATCACATTTTCCCATTGGTCTTAAAACTTTGGCACCACGAATGTCCGCCTGTTATTCTATTCCATATGACAAATGTTACTAGGCCAACTATCATGATTATCTTGTCATTTAATCACATATAAATGACTCAAGGAATGGTGGCCGTAAGTCTTCTACATGCATACTGATCAATCTTCTCTTTCTTGTGTGTTTGTGTGATTAACTCTGACAGGAACCGTCATCGATAAATGCTCGAAATGATCAAGCATCTACGGGAAATGAAGATAAATTCAGGAGGTAATTATTTTCTTTCCCTTGATTTAATTTGATTTGAATTCATTTTTTCCACTTTTGTTTTCCATTGACAAATTACAATAAATCATACATGACAATTATTGATAGCTCATATTAACAAAATATGTACGATTGCATACGTATCAAATAAGAATACAATAAGGTAATCACAATGTTGGGTAAAAAATATGATACAAAACAAAAGTTGTGGAACCTAAATTAAAAGCGGAGCTTGTACTACATAGGTCCCAAAAATACGATAAAGAATTGTACTTATAAATTTATTTTTTCACAAAAAGAAAGTAAAGTAGCCCAATACTGACTTTTGAAATCTACATACAATACTGAACAAGACAAGAAGTGAAGACATTTCGGAGATAGACTTTATCTTGAAGTAACCACAGTATTGTTAATTTGAATAATAATATCATGATACTTTCACATAGGCTGTTTAATAAATGTTATGAAATCAGTTTTTCGTGCAGGACATCAAGAGAATCGATGTATGTAATTAAAGAACATTTGAAAAAATAATTCAAACCTACCACTGACTGAGTCAACTACAATCTATTATCACCAACTACCTACTATCCCATAAACTGAACCAATTGAAGTTTCCCATTCAGCTAAACGATATGTTGATAATTTCATTTCAGGGCCATTCTGACAAACTCGCTGGCTGTAGATCACCAGAAATCGTATGAAGGCAAACTTTTCTCTACCAAAAGAACTTCCTTGTACTCACGATGGAAAACGAAGGTAAGACAGGGATTGTTTTCAATAATTTACTCTCTTACGGTTTGGGCGTTTCAGCATCTAAAAAAATGTCTTTCTTTGCAAGAGAGCAAATGTCAAGTCGGAGAAAAGTGTAGGTGGGATTCCTTTCAATGGCGCAGGTATACAAAGGGTACTAATATCTTGTTCAGCAAGGATCCGGTCTGATCGTCGCAGGAAGTCAACGGTAATTTATTAGCCGCCATTCAGTGCTGCAATCCAGTGCCGCAATTAGAAAACAGTAAAATTACGATAGCAAAGTGACTTTCTGCAGGAGGTAGTGAATAACTGCTAATTAATAATTTCCTTTTCATGTGATGTACATTCTGGTCGTGCATTAACCCTAAAATGGCCGGGGGTTGAATCAACCCCCTCCCGTGATTTTTTTTTTTTTTCGCGATAATTTTTAAATCGTAAAAGGTTTCGCGACGGCCTTTCATGACATTTGAGCCCCGAGTCTTACACATCTTTTGACACCAAATTTACTCAAATTTGGAACTACGGTTCTCGCACAGTGCGGTATTTTACAATCGTGCGCGCGCCAAAAAGTGGATTTTCCTATATAATATTACAACGGTTCTAGGACTACTCCCCCGGAGGACAACTCCCCCGGGGACAACTCCCACCTGACAACTCCCCCGGAGGACAGCTCCCCCGGAGGACAACTCCTCCGGAGGACGACTCCCCCGCAGGACGGGTCCCCCGGAGGACATCTCCCCCTGAGGACAACTCCCCCGGAGGACTACTCCCCCGAAGACAGCTCCCCGGTGGACAACTCCCCCGGAGGACAACTCCCCCGGAGGACAACTCCCCCGCAGACAACTCCCCCGGAGGACGACTCCCCCCGAGGACAACTCCCCTGGGGACAACTCCCCCGGAGCACAACTCCCCCGGAGGACACCCCCCCCCCCTTTATGGAAAAAATTACGCATGAAATTTTGTTTTTGTGACAACGCCTTGCTCGTGAGGAACTGTAAAATAAATCTTTCCTTTTTATAAATCAAACTTAAGTAATTAATCCAGTATTTTTTTTTTTTTTTATTACAACTCTCCCGGAGAACAGCTCCTCGGGGATGACAAACGGGGATGGGCGAGGGGTAGAGGGTTGTTATTCGTTTAATAAGGTATTAGGTAATTTGTCGCTCTAGTTGGTAACTTTTTTGAAAAATATCCACTCTTTTGCGCTCATTTTTGCGCCAAAGTACACATTCAAGAAAATAAAAACTCTAGTAATGGGTACGCTTTTCCGCCCAAGGGTGTTGGGTTTGACAGCTTCAGCGGCACACTCCAATCGGAACCAAATCTGATCATGAGAAGAGAGAAAAAAAAGAGAATAAAATGAAGAAAGGAAAGTAAGGAACCTAAGTAGGAAGCTACAAAAGTAGAGAATGGTGTATCTAGTCGTAGTCTTCAGGAAAAGGGGGAGATGGCCTACAATCAATCTTAAGAATAGAAGTCACTTCGCTCGATCAGCAGCCGTGATTGGGTCCCGTTCCTTTTTTAAAAATCTAAATGCACAATTTTCAGGCAAGATATCATATAAAAATCTTACTTTTTAGGGAAGCAGTTGACCCCTCCATCCCCCCCCCCCCCCCCGAGATCCGGTATCCGCCCCTTTGTTAAACTCACTGACTATCAATGAAAAGAAAACCTTAACGGAATTTTATATTGAATGCATGTTAATTTCATTTTTGTTAAAGGACTTGTGCTTCTACGTATTTAGCGTCCAGCGAGCATGTGCGAGTATCATTCTTTGCGCTGAAACCACATAAAAACATTAATAATAAAGTACCTCATTCAAGAGTAGAAGATAAACAAAAAGGAAAAGTCATCGTTAGATTCTTATGATTTGACAAATTTGGACACATATTGAGCTCTGGTATCTAAATTCGCTGATGAAATTAATCATTTTTCTTACTTAGAATATCTGCATTCAGCTGACCTGAAACCTAGATATTTCATGTATTTGTTCTTCTTATTTTTTCTTTGTTATATAGAGCCTAACAGTGCCTAAAGAAATCTATCAGTCATAAAGCTTGGAGAAAACATTAGTTTACTCATTAAAAATTACACTAATGCAATCTATGTTTGTCAGATAACATTTGATTCCATAATGTTTGCGTACAAACATAAACAATCATCAAACATGATATGACCATTGCAACTATGTTTCAATTGGTGAAACTTTGGCTTACTAATAAAAAATATTAACAAATGTGTTTTATACAATATCAGTTTTATTAGTTTGAGAATGGAAAACAACAATCACACAAAACAAACATACATTAACAAAACAAACATACATTAGAGTGGGTGCTAAAGTTTGAAAAAAAAATCCCTAAGAGACACAATTTCGTTTTTAAGTATTTATTTTCTTGAAAAAAAAACCCGTTAACAAAACAAGTGAAATCATTTCAAACATTATGTCAGAGATACCAGTATTTATGTAACGCTATCATCATCATTGAATGTAACATCATAATATAGAAGAACTGTTTTATACTTATCAAAAAACAAATAGACATTCCACACCTGGACGATATTTTTTGGGGTGTGTGTGTGTGTGTGTGTGTGTGTGTGTGTGTAGGCCTTAATTCAACCTTTCTTATCTTCTATATTTTTCTAAATACAATATATCTCTGGATGATTACATTAGAAGACGAAGTGATGGATCGAAACGACATATAAAAAAAATAAGAAGAAGAACAAATACATAAAGCCTCTAGGTTTCAGGTCAGCTGAATGTAGATATTCTAAGTAAGAAAAATGATTAATTTCATCAGCGAATTTAGATACCAAAGCTCAGTATGTGTCCAAATTTGTCAAATCATAAGAATCTAACGATGACTTTTCCTTTTGGTTTATCTTTTACTCTTGAATGAGGTACTTTATAATTAAATGCTTTCATGTGGTTTCAGCGCAAAGAATGATACTCGCACATGCTCCCTGGACGCTAGATACGTAGAAGCCAAGTCCTTTAACAAAAATGAAATTAACATTCATTCAATATAAAATTCCGTTAAGGTTTTCTTTTCATTTATAGTCAGTGAGTTTAACAAAGGGGCGGATACCGGATCTCGGGGGGGGGGGGGGGTGAGGGGTCAACCACTCCCCTAAAAAGTAAGATTTTTATATGATATCTTGCCTGAAAATTGTGCATTTAGATTTTTAAAAAAGGAACGGGACCCAATCACGGCTGCTGATCGAGCATGTCGAGCGAAGTGACTTCTATTCTTAAGCTTGATTATGGGCCATGTCCCCCTTTTCCTGAAGACTAGATACACCATTCTCTACTTTTGTAGCTTCCTACTTAGTTTCCTCACTTTCTTTTCTTCATTTTATTCTTTTTTTTTTCTCTCTTCTCATGATCAGATTTGGTTCCGATGGGAGTGTGCCGCTGAAGCTGTCAAACCCAACACCCTTGGGCGGAAAAGCGTACCCATTACTAGAGTTTTTATTTTCTTGAATGTGTACTTTGGCGCAAAAATGGGAGCAAAAGAGTGGATATTTTTCAAAAAAGTTAGCAACTAGAGCGACAAATTACCTAATACCTTATTAAACGAATAGCAACCCTCTACCCTCGCCCCTCCCCGTTTGTCATCCCCGAGGAGCTGTTCTCCGGGAGAGTTGTAATGACAAAAAATACTGGATTAATTACTTAAGTTTGATTTATAAAAAGGTAAGATTTATTTTACAGTTCCTCACGAGCAAGGCGTTGTCACAAAAACAAAATTTCATGCGTAATTTTGTCCATAAAGGGGGGGGGGTGTCTTCCGGGGGAGTTGGGTGATGGGAGTCATCCCCCGTGGAGTTGTGCTTCGGGGGAGTTGTCCTCCGGGGGAGTTGTCCTGGGGGGAGTTGTCCTTGGGGGGAGTTGTCCTCGGGGGAGTTGTCCTCCGGGGGAGTTGTCCTGCGGGGGAGTTGTCCTCGGGGGGGAGTTTGTCCTCAGGGGGAGTTGTCCTCCGGGGGAGATGTCCTCCGGGGGACCCGTCCTGCGGGGGAGTTGTCCTGCGGGGGAGCTGTCCTCCGGGGGAGTTGTCCTCCGGGGTAGTTGTCAGGTGGGAGTCGTCCCCGGGGGAGTTGTCCTCCGGGGGAGTTGTCCTGATACGTATTACAACACATGAAATGGCATAGTATGGGATAAGTTTTGTATGAATCATGTATGTATGCCAGAATATTTACAAAACAAATACACATAATAATATTTTCTATGTTTGAATAAATATTTCAGATGTCCAAAGTCATGGCCAGGTCAAGGTCATCGTCAAGGTCAAGGTCCCGATGGTTTTTTTAAACATAAGGAAAAACAAAATAATATATAAGAAAATTTAAAAACAATAGAAAACATAAGAAATTAATTTTGATTCCAGATTTTCTTTTCAAGTACATTGTAAGGAATGCTGCAAAGAATATTTACACAAAAAATTGCGATTCTAGCAGCTTTATTTTCTGATTTAGAGCAAAACGTATGATTTCATGCGTAGATTAATTCAGCATAATTAATTGATATAAAATAAATAAAAGGAAAACTTCAATTTTTTTTTTAAAGTTTGGTAGATTACGCCTCAGGTAACGTGTGTGCCAATTTTTTTGGCGTTTGCGCGATCGACAGCCGAGATCGGGGGGGGGGGGTGAATCAACCCCCCCCCCCCCTCCCCCGGCTACAGAACAGCCACAAAAGCCCGGCTTGGTCAGGGTTAAAAGTATAAATGCATGCTGTTATACCCGAGTCACACCACAATACTCACTCCACACCGAGATTCTTTGAGTCACATAAGATGGGGATACTGTTTAAACGGGGGGGGGGGGGGGGGGGTGAACATGGTAAAAGATAAAGAACTCTTTAGACATTCAGATCATAATTGGGAAAAATCTTAATGAAATATTAAATGAATCGTTCAATGGAATAATTCAAACTGATTCCTGTATGAAGCAAGTGGAAGGGAGAGATATTAAATAAATTCAAATATTAGTTAGGCCTAATTACGGAAGTAATTGACGATTGTCGACGGATTTAAATCTGTGTATAGATTTTCATTTTCGTTTAATCTTCAATCCATCATGATTATTAAGTGTTTTGGCACTAACAGAAATCCTTTTAAATCTATTGTGTACACAACCGCTACAAATTATACTTCCATGACAAGCTGTAGTTTGGGGAAATGCATACCATTATACTGATTTTGGCAATATCGCGAAATAGGCCCCACTCCAATTTTTTTTTAAGGTTTGGGTTAGGATTAGGGTTTAGTATTAGGGTTAGGGTTAGGTTATTGTGGGGCCTATATGCCCTGATTTCCCTTTTTGATCCTTTTTATTTCTAATTTTATCACCATTTAGAAGAAACGCCGATCAGAGGAGAGCCCGTGTTCTTCAATCCTCGTCCTGGTACAATCCTTGCTCCACATGATTATGGCACTGGCTATCATTTTAGCAGGAAGTCCGGTTCTCGTAGCAGGCAGCACCAGTACTGAACGCGTAACGCTACTAGCGGGCCAGCCTGCCGTGATCACATTCGCTATCCCAGTCTCCCCTGATAACACATCCCAAGTTTTTCAGCATTTTATACTTGGTTTTGGATCCATGCCCATGCCCTTCTGCATAAACGGAGAGGATGAAATAGAAGGATTCAAATCTCCAACACAATTCCATAGATTCACCTCATCAGTAGCTGAAATGACATCATCCTTCTCCATCATAGTGAACATAGATCCTGTTGATATGGAAGATGAGGACACGTACGTCCTAGAATTGTTTCACCGTTCTGTAAACTTAAGGCGAGAAATCGTAAGAAAGGAAATTCTGGTTCAAATACCTCCTGGACGTGCAAAATGCTTCATCACTATAAGTGAAAATAGCAGTTATCCATACGAAGTACACTGTGAGGCCACTACAGGAAGTATGAAAACCACACTAACATGTTACCAGCACGGTCAAAGGGTTGAGGTCAAAGTTAATGTTACAGATAATGGCCAGGTTACAAGGGGTGTATTCTTACTTCCTGATCACACTCATTTCTCTTGCTGCTCACATGATGTTACTTCAGATGTGAATGCAACAATGTGTAATGACTTTGAGTGGCCATCTAGATCTCCTACTGTCAATGATCCTACCCTTACTACATCGGTTGCAAACACCAATGCTGGGAAAGGAAATACTGAACAAGCTCCTTACACCTTGGTGAATTCTGAGGTAGATTCGGGTACTTGTAAGCAACATATGGCTTCTTCAGTTTCTCTTACCATAGGTCTGAAGATATACTTTTTGTGTGTTGTTAAGATGTGGTAAACTCTTAGCTTCGGAGCAAAGAGATGCTTTCATTTCACGACATGCAGAAATTTGTACAGTAATACATGCACAACTGTACGTGTGTCTATAGATTCATGAATGCCTGACTGTGAGACATAATACCCATAGAACGTTTGTTTCTCGTGAAAACTTCCTTTTCAGTCAAAAGACACATGATCTGTGTGTTTGATAGTACCTAAGTCCAACTCAGAATGTCCCATTCACGTACAATATTTACATAACTTTGTATGGTCAATCATTTTCGTTGGACCATCCATTTTACGATGATGGAATTGCCCTATGAAGAATATCATTATATCAATTATCCATTAATTGAAGCGTATAATTCCATATTTTTTTCTTTGACGTACTTTTTCTTCTGAAAAATATATTGATCATCTCTGCAAATTTGGCATTGATTATATTTCAAAGTAAGGGAGGAGATAGATTGACTTTCAGAAAGCATAATATTATATTATTCATAATTTGGGTGTAGTAGAATATGTCTCATGTCTCACTGAGATTATGTTTGTATAGTGCATAGATTATTGTGTTTTAATATACTTATCATGACTTTCACTATAACAATATCGTTATCACTATTAAGCCTTTAATCTTTTTATTACTTGCTTTGTGTTAAAAGAATTGTTGTACAGTCGGAAATTGTTTAAAATGTGAGGTAAAGATAGAGAATGCTCTTTTTTTCATTTAAATAATTTGTTTCATATTACATTAACCACGTACGGCGTATGTATTTCCCTTCAGTTATGGCAAGGAATATACACTTACAATGTATGCATACTGGCATATATCCATAACAAGGGAAGTTCAATGCTTCTATGAAGTGACGATTAAAATGCCTTAAGCTTTTTAGGCCATACTTTGCAGGGTTTTTTTTTAAATTCATACTAGGAAACCCATTTACTTAGGTCACCTAAGTTGAGAATGGATATTGAAGATGACTTTACAGTCAAGCGACTTGATTCTCTCTGCTAAGACTAAAATTGTAACCCATTTGAACAACACTTAGGTGGTTATGATTCATAACTTATGAACAAAAGACCAAGAAACCTCCTTTTAAAGAAAAACAGTTTCATCATATATAGGCCTATTGTGAAAGAGTCTTTTTTTAAAATCAGTTGTCATCATGAATCTTTGGGATGAATATGTAAATGGATGTGTATATTATTTGAATTTACAACTACCCCAAACAGATGAAATGGTATTAAACATAGATCTTTTTGTTTTCAAGTTGCATGTTCTCCACAATTCTGGCTCCTAATTATGAAATGATGTGAATGGTGATATGAAAGATACACTTTTGGCAACAGCTGTATTTCACATTTATTCTAAACAGTGTTTTACTTGTAACATATCATTATAAAGTTACCAGTGGTAACTTTCTTCTTGCTGTTTGTCATGTTTATGTATATAGCGCATATGGTGTACTAATTTATACTGCTTCAAGGGGAACGTATTGTAATGTTATATATTTCAAAGTTTTGGTTTCGTTTTTGTTATCTTTTTTTTGTCATTATAAACGTGATACATTAGAGTGCAGGCAATTAAAAGGAATTATGCCCTCTTTTTAGACGTGTTCACGTTATTGTGTTGTGGATATTTTCTTGCAGTCTGATTTCTTTACAATTGGTATATTTGTGTATGTGTTATAACCATTGAGTCCTTAATGCTTAAAAGTTGATAAACAGTGAATCAATCAGAAAATATCATTTGAGTAGAAGGAAGGCCCCCGTTTGGTTGCATCATTGTTCACTATTATGTATACATATTTTTTAGAATTTTCTAGTAGGTGTAGGAATGTGTTCTTAACGTAAATACGGGGTCTTCCTTCTCTCACAGCTAACAGTGCTCATACTATTCCCTCACTTGAATTCATTCTGTTAGGACATAACATCTGCCATCCATTGGGCTCATTTAAACTGCTCAAAATAATAGTTATTTGCACTAAGTAAATTTCAGTTTTGTGATTGTGTTCCCAATTGATGATTATTCACCATTCACGGTTCAAGAACGATTATGTCTATAATAGGCGCGCACAGCTATTATATTTGGTCGAATATGTACAATAAAGTTTACTTTGTAATTAGGAAGGGTTAATGGAGATGCATATTAGTACATATATTCCTGTCTAACATGAAGAAATAGACCAAGATAATCGCAAGCGGAGAATATTTTGTACGTAACAATATTCCTGGTGTCATGAATGTGTTGTTGCTTAGCACTGTGTTAAAACTTGCATATGAATTCAGAACGATACAGTGATATTATGAAATATTTTGATGTAAGAAAGTAATGTGCCTGTTCTTGGCATGCTGTGGAAGCATCCGTCAAAAGATCATTATCAAGATCGTGGTATAATTGGACCTGTAGAAGGCCATCCTATCAATTTATACTTATCTGGAGGTATCATTAGCATGTGTATTTATCTTCATTTGGAATCGAAATTTATCATTTCATATGAAAAGACAAACGTTCGCTTCTTACAAAATTTCTCGAGTTTCATATCATTTTGTTAAATGACTGAAGTGCATATTATATTCTTCTGTAAATTTTCAAAATCACAGCATATTTCGTTGAATATGTACAAAAGTGTAATTTGTAAATAGTTCAACAAAGGCTTAATGGAGATGCATACAAGTACAAGTAGTCATTATGTAACGTAAATGAATTTCGAGAAGTTAATCGCAACCAGAGAACATTTTGTACATAACTATTATACTGGTATCATGAAAATGTTGTAGCTTAGCACTGTGTTTAAACTTGCATATTTGAATTCTGCAGAATGATACAATGATATTATGAAATTATGATATTATGAAAAGATCATATTTACCATTATCGTGATTTAACTGGACCTTTAGAAGGTCACCCTATCAGTTTATGCTTACTAGAAGGTATCGCATGTGCATTTGCAAGACTTTTTAATCTTCATTTGGAATCGGATTCTATCATTACATAATTATGAAAAGACAAACGTTCGCTTCTTACAAAATTTCTCGAGTTTCATATCATTTTGTTGAGTGACCGAAATGCATATCATATTCTTCTATAAATGTTCAAAATCACAGCATATTAGGTGATTTTGGTCAAATAGTACAATAGTTTAATTTGTAAATAGTTCAACAAAGGCTTGATGGAGATGCATACAAGTACAAGTATTTATATGTAACGTAAATTAATTTCGAGAAGTTAACCGCACTCAGAGAATATTTTGTACATAACTATAATACTGGTATTATCAATATGTTGTAGCTTAGCACTGTGTTTAAACTTGCATATTTGAATTCTGCAGAATGATACAGTGATATTATGAAATTATGATATAATGAAAAGATCATTTTTACCATTATCGTGATTTAACTGGACCTGTAGAAGGTCACCCCATGAGGTTATACTTATCCGAAGGTATGGCATGTGCATTTGCAAGTCATTATCACCTTCATTTGGAATCGGATTTTATCAATTGCATATGAAAAAAAAAGTATTCTCTTCTTACAAAATTTCTTAAGTTTGATATCATTTTATTGAATAAAGAAGTAGATATAATTTATTGCAAACTTTTTTTCCCTTCTTTGATATTTCTCGAGTTTTATATCATTTTTGTTTAATGAAGAAGTGCATATTATATTCTTCTATAAATTTTCAAAATCACAGCATATTTGGTCGAATATGTACAATAGTTGAACTTATAAATAGTTCAACAGAGGCTTCATGGAGATGCATACAAGTACAAGTATTTATATGTGACGTAAATGAATTTCGAGAAGTTAACCGCAACCAGAGAATATTTTGTACATAACTATAATACTGGTATCATGAATATGTTGTAGCTTAGCACTGTGTTCAAACTTGCATATTTGAATTCTGCAGAATGATACAGTGATATTATGAAATTATGATATTATGAAAAGATCATTTCTATACCACTGTGATGTAACTGGACCTGTAGAAGGTCACCCTATCAGTTTATACCTATCCGAAGGTATTGCATGTGCATTTGCAAGTCATTATCACCTTCATTTAAAATCGGATTTTATCAATTGCATATGAAAAAAAAATATTCGCTTCTTCGAAATTTCTCTCGTTTTATATCATTTTTGTTGAATGAAAAAGTGCATATTATATTCTTCTGTAAATTTTCAAAATCACAGCGTATTTGGTGATTTTGGTCAAATATGTACAATAGTTTGATTTGTAAATAGTTCAACAAAGGCTAATAGAGATGCATACAAGTACAAGTTTATGTAACGTAAATGAATTTCGAGAAGTTAACCGCAACCAGAGAATATTTTGTACATAACTATAATACAGGTATCATGAATATGTTGCATCTTAGCACTGCGTTTAAACTTGCATATTTGAATTCTGGAAAATTATACAGTGATATTATGAAATTATGATATTATGAAAAGATCATATTTACCATTATCGTGATTTAACTGAACCTGTAGAAGGTCACCCTATCAGTTTATACTTACCAGAAGGTATCGCATGTGCATTTGCAAGACTTTTTAATCTTCATTTGGAATCGGATTCTATCATTACATAATTATGAAAAGACAAACGTTCGCTTCTTACAAAATTTCTCGAGTTTCATATCATTTTGTTGAGTGACCGAAATGCATATCATATTCTTCTGTAAATGTTCAAAATCACAGCATATTAGGTGATTTTGGTCAAATAGTACAATAGTTTAATTTGTAAATAGTTCAACAAAGGCTTGATGGAGATGCATACAAGTACAAGTATTTATATGTAACGTAAATTAATTTCGAGAAGTTAACCGCACTCAGAGAATATTTTGTACATAACTATAATACTGGTATTATCAATATGTTGTAGCTTAGCACTGTGTTTAAACTTGCATATTTGAATTCTGCAGAATGATACAGTGATATTATGAAATTATGATATAATGAAAAGATCATTTTTACCATTATCGTGATTTAACTGGACCTGTAGAAGGTCACCCCATGAGGTTATACTTATCCGAAGGTATGGCATGTGCATTTGCAAGTCATTATCACCTTCATTTGGAATCGGATTTTATCAATTGCATATGAAAAAAAAAGTATTCTCTTCTTACAAAATTTCTTGAGTTTGATATCATTTTATTGAATAAAGAAGTAGATATAATTTATTGCAAACTTTTTTTCCCTTCTTTGATATTTCTCGAGTTTTATATCATTTTTGTTTAATGAAGAAGTGCATATTATATTCTTCTATAAATTTTCAAAATCACAGCATATTTGGTCGAATATGTACAATAGTTGAACTTATAAATAGTTCAACAGAGGCTTCATGGAGATGCATACAAGTACAAGTATTTATATGTGACGTAAATGAATTTCGAGAAGTTAACCGCAACCAGAGAATATTTTGTACATAACTATAATACTGGTATCATGAATATGTTGTAGCTTAGCACTGTGTTCAAACTTGCATATTTGAATTCTGCAGAATGATACAGTGATATTATGAAATTATGATATTATGAAAAGATCATTTCTATACCACTGTGATGTAACTGGACCTGTAGAAGGTCACCCTATCAGTTTATACCTATCCGAAGGTATTGCATGTGCATTTGCAAGTAATTATCACCTTCATTTAAAATCGGATTTTATCAATTGCATATGAAAAAAAAATATTCGCTTCTTCGAAATTTCTCTCGTTTTATATCATTTTTGTTGAATGAAAAAGTGCATATTATATTCTTCTGTAAATTTTCAAAATCACAGCGTATTTGGTGATTTTGGTCAAATATGTACAATAGTTTGATTTGTAAATAGTTCAACAAAGGCTAATAGAGATGCATACAAGTACAAGTTTATGTAACGTAAATGAATTTCGAGAAGTTAACCGCAACCAGAGAATATTTTGTACATAACTATAATACAGGTATCATGAATATGTTGCATCTTAGCACTGCGTTTAAACTTGCATATTTGAATTCTGGAAAATTATACAGTGATATTATGAAATTATGATATTATGAAAAGATCATTTCTATGCCATTGTGATGTAACTGGACCTGTAGAAGGTCATCCTATCAGTTTTTACTTATCTGAAGGTATTGCATGTGCATTTGCAAGTCATTTTCACCTTCATTTGGAATCGGATTTTATCAATTGCATATGAAAAAAAAAAATCTCTTTCTGCAAAATTTCTTGAGTTTTATATGATTTTGTTGAATGAAGAAGTAGACATAATTTAGTGCAAACTTTCACTCTGCATTATTTTATCATATTTTTTTCCTAAATGCTTTTCATTTCATTTATATGTACATAGTGGTGGTGATCTGTTCTACTAAGTTACTAGTTTCATCGTTTCTATAGTGGACAGAAAATTGATATCTTGTTGATATGAATTTTGATAATGTATTGATATCAATTTTTGTGCCTTCCCAGTGGGGTGTATTTCGATATGTATTGATCAAGCATATATGAAAGCAAACTGAAGAATATTGTAAACATGCTTTTACTTACCAGTTTTCACTTTTTTCAGTTTGGTATATCAAGTAAGGTTGATACATAGAAATATAGAGAATATACATCTTGCATTGTAGTGGTACGTATCAGTGATTGCACATTCATTTAGGTTGAAACCACACATTATTTGTTTCTGCAAATTTATTGTACATATAATCATTTTTGTACTGTTAATCAAAGCTTAACTATGTTCGGTAAGTAGTCAGTCAGTCAATATCAGCATAAGTTTAGGAAGGCCTCCAATGTCATAGCATCGTTGCATATCATTTGTTTACTTTAACTGACAGAAGGAAAGTTTTGTTCACAGGAGAACTGACTCCTCTTTTTTTCTGATATTTTGCTATGATAATGACGTATTTTATAAACCCAATCTAAAGTTGATAATTACAGGATCAGTCACTACTTCAGGCTATATATTTAGCTGAATATACATGGAAACGAATACTGTTTAACCAGTTTAGTTGGAGGTTCTGGAGATGTATAGTATTATAGTCATTGTTATCCAGCCGGACGTGTATAGGTTTTACAACTGCTTTATCGTTTATAGGTTTTACAACTGCTTTATCGTGTATAGGTTTTACAACTGCTTTATCATGTATAGGTTTTACAACTGCTTTATCGTGTATAGGTTTTACAACTGCTTTAGAAATCAATCAGTCAAGAAGGATCATTAGCTCCTGCACATTTTGAAAAACAATTTATTTCGGGCTTGGATTCTGGTTACGTACACAAAAATGTACTTCACGAAATGACTTGATTTGTACATCATTTCGTTTAAGAATACTGAAGAAATGTATTGTGTAAAGTGACGTTTGTAAAAAAATCTACTTTACTTTTTAAGACTCTTTTTATTTCGTTAATTTTTTTCTTTGTTTATAGGTGTGGGTGCAATGTGTTATGGTTTAATTTCACATGTTATGAACCATTTGTGATTGGAAATGAATCAATACAGAGTAATTCTGCACCTCCTCTAGAAAAAAAATATTATGTATATTAGTTGCTATCACACGAAAGTTTCGGTTATTTCATTTGAGGAGAC
This sequence comes from Echinometra lucunter, assembly GCA_029962745.1. Lineage (NCBI taxonomy): Eukaryota > Metazoa > Echinodermata > Echinoidea > Camarodonta > Echinometridae > Echinometra > Echinometra lucunter. Next base: position 2,676,088 of record CM057168.1, on the reverse strand, counting down.
TGAATTTCTCAGTATATCATTTGTATATAGGTAAGCCGATTCAAACAATTATGTAACTAAAAAGTACTTCTTTTAGCACTTGTCCTGTTTTCACTATTGCAATGCAGGCACACGCTTAAAAACAATGAATATTTTATGAAATTGAGAATTACTGATCGCATCGTTCACGTTTTGTACTACTCAGACACATTTTCATCAATATGAGGTTTGTGACAGTGTTTCAAGACTTAAGCCTTAATTGAATATATAATTGACTATATAATACCCCTATTTGTTTATTTAAAATATCAATAAATTCACCCATATGGGTCATCTTCACCCCCCTATCAAAATACCCTGTCGCCGCCCCTGTATTTTAAAGGCAGCATAATAGTTTTCATTGATACTTGTTTTGTTTCATTCATTATATTATCATAAAATGACTGCATGATCATTAATCTAGATGCATTGAACCTGCTTCTTACCCTTAAAAGGAGTGATTATGAATGAATCATAATTTGTTGGTTATCATCTCATCACCAATAAACTAGACAACAATACTCCATTGTCTTCTAGTATCTTTGCTTGAGTATAGAGACATTTGGATCTCCTCTATATCCTATCCGAAGTTCTTACACATCTTACATACAAATGAAGAGCTTCCTTCCAAAAGGGCTATTTCCACTTTTTTTTTTTTTAAATCAAAGTTGAATTATTTTCGTCATTGTGTTATTCAGCTGGAGAAATTTGCTGTGAATAAAATTTTGAAGCAAAATTATCGATGAATAGAGAAGACATAGTGCTTTCCAAGTTTAAGTTTCCATTGAATCTTGTACAAACTCCGATCAAAGAAAATGCATTTTTCTCTCAAATTAACATAATGGATTCAGCGCCTGTTGGAAGAACGCCCTTCAAAAACACACGCATGAAAGGTTTACTATCCTGCCTATATATGATTTTTCAAATAATAAAAAAGAAAGAGAGAGAGAGAAAGAAGAAAAAAGAGGAGGAAAAAGAAAGAGGAGGGCGGGGAAAGAGAGGCCTTGGGCTTGCAACTATAATTATAATACCCCTATTAGTTCATTTAAAATGTCAATAAATTCACCTATGGATCCTCTTGCCCCGCCCCCTATCAAAATACTCTGGCGCCGCCCCTGGATTAATTGTTAACGCAAATAAAACCTTATTCTTGATTTCAAGAATCCGGGAAACAAATGGAAGAGATAAAGCACAAGAACAAAACTTAAAATAAAAGCGAACTCGCGCCATTGATGAGATTTCAAAATAGCGCCATCTCAGTCCGGAACGACTGATTCTATGCGCTGATCTCTGCACTAACACTAATTAGTGTATGTATTCAGACCATAAAGGCAGTTCACAAATGGTGTAATGGTTGTGAGTAGCCGCAAGTTGGCGCTGTTGTAAATACATTATTTCAGAGCTACATAAGCGCCACTTCACTGTGGCTTTCATATAAACGCTCTAAATTCCTTATAGTTGAATCAGGCACAACTCCAAAATTAGAATAATCGTGTAGAGTTAGAAATCAATCTTATTGATTACAATCTCCTAATCTAATACTGAGGTTGTCCCTAATTACAATCGATTTAGATTTATTTCTAATCTAAGAAATTTAGAGTGAAGTTTCTATCACTAATGCAGACAATTTGAAGCGAAACATTTATTGGAACGGAAATATTCGGCATAAACATCTTTCAGAAATTGGGGCATCATCAACGCAAGTCACAATTATAGACATCTCATAGCGATTTATTCATAGGAATAAAAAGTTTCTATCATGAAATGAACGTCATAATGTATCAACGCGAGTCACAATTACAAACATCTCATAGCGAATTATTAATTGGAACGGAAAGCTTTGGTATATCTCTGTCATGAAATGAACGTCATAATTATTAATGTATCTTGGGCGAGTCTAAAGGTACAATTCTACAAGTAAATACACCTGATTAACATCTACACTGTAAACACTTAATAGCACTGATACGAAAACATTGCAAATAGAAAACTCTTCATTTATCCAGAGTATGGCCTTTTTATCTCTGTCTATAGGCATGCAGGCCTCAAAATTATTTTTCCTCGTTTCTCTTCTTCTTTTCCTCCATGATTATTACTATTATTTATAAGGCAATTCAGAGAACATAAAAAGGACATTACAAAGACGATGAAACTATACATTATATAGGAATGCTGAAAATAATAACATTTGATGCCTCGAGTGCACTGTCAAGTTGCCAGGAATGGGGTAAGGAAAATTAATCACTGAAAAACATAGGGTCCCCCATTCCTACTTGCAGGACACCCAGGGAACCGATAGAACCATTCTGTTCTTTTTGCCGTTGTCATGTAATTGGGTTTTATTTACCCAGGGTAACCACATCAGTATTGCTATATTGCTCTTCCTGTGAATGCTGCCATTATTATTACCCCAGCAATGCCAGGTACCCATTTATTACACCCGGGTTGAGAGGGACATTACGTAGGTAACACATGTTACACCCAAGGATTGAAACCTGGGTCCCGTTTCACAAAACTTGTTATCAATAAAAAGTTGCAATAACTGTTATAAGCTACTGTAATCCTTGCATCTGATTGGCTTATAGAAAATTTGTTATATTATGTGGCAGTTGATACTGATAACAACAACCGGGGGCCCAGGACCTCTTGTATGGGAGGCGAGAGCCTTCATCACTATATTGAGAGAGCATAAGCGTGGAGGAATGGGAAACAACTGGAGAGATTGTAACAGGAGTGAGAGGGGTAACAGAGTGAAAGAGAGATGAGATATACGAGAAGGAGAGATATGAAAAGAGAAGGAGACATTATCTTTGCTAGACTAGTGAACGAAGGTGTGTAGAGTGCACAAAATTTGCCGTTTTGTAGCCGTTCGTGTACATTTTCCTATGGAGAAATCTAATTGGACATGTCATATTTATGCACCATACCACTAGAACAAATGAGAACACAGAAAAAGAAAAAAAAAGAAGGAAAAAGACGAAGTAAATGGTCATTATAGATAAAGGTGGATACAGATTTGGTGTAGTTTATAAGAATATTGTACTTTGGTATCAAACGAGGGCATCAAATCCGCAAACAATACGCAATAACAAACTGATATCATTTCTGGCATAGATGTCGCATTATGTGATGCAATTACTGACATTAGTAGTGTAAGTTTAAACCGGTACAGGGATAAATTATATACTAAAAACAAATTAACATTTAGCACATACACATAGCATTAAAATACCGTCATAATTATGTCGCACGATTTGTTTGACATGATGTTTATCAAAAAGCAAGAAAATACCTTTTCATACCGATTTCAAAATTTACATATGTTATAACTATTTGGCTTTGCCTCATCAATAAAAACTATCATTTCATTTTATTTCATTTCATTTCACTTTATTTCATTTCATTTTATTTCATTTCATTTCATTTCATTTCATCTCATCTCATTTCATCTCATCTCATCTCATTTCATTTCATTTCATTTCATTTCATTTCGTTTCATTTCATTTTATTTCATTTCATTTCATCTCATCTCATCTCATCTCATCTCATTTCATTTCATTTCGTTTCATTTCATTTTATCTCATATCATTTCATTTCATTTCATTTCGTTTCATTTCATTTTGTTTATTTCCATTTGCAACAGAATATATAGACAGAATACATGCCATGTACAAAGCACAAAAGTGAAACTAAACACTAGTATCGTAAATATAACAAGCTAAAAAAAGGGTTGGTAATGGAGGGGACTGCCGAAAAGCTGTGCTTGTAGGTTGCAGCCCCCTATAACTTAGAGTTGTAAAAATAGTGTATCAATAAAAACAAAAAGAAGGAAAAAGAACAGACTAATACATACATTGGATAAATTATACATAAACAAAAATGTAAGGAAAGGGAAGGAAAGGAGAGGAGAAACGAGAGAGAAAGAGAGAGAGAGAGAGAGAGGAGGATTCTAGCATAACAACACACACAACATACGCAATAAAAAAAGGTGTTGATGATTTTCATCGTTTTAGTGTCTAAAATGGATAAACAACAAAGATATAAGAGTTCAGATGAGATGAATCATCCTCGTATTACAATGTTTTGGGTTTTTTAAATTAAACTTAAATGAACGGAATGATACAACAGAAACGTTATGCATACGATACAAAAAGCACCTCCCACTGGTTGAGGCAGTCAAAGCACAATTAAGTGCCATTTCTTACATGTGCATATTCATGTTCCATCTTAATGTGTGAATAATTTCTGTCAAACATTACAGTACTGGCACCGTATTATTAGTAGTATTATTTGGTTTGGCGCCAGCTTTGCCTGGGAGGCGAAAAGCGAAATGAATCACTGTAACCCTCAGGTCTCTCCTCCCGATATCACTGATTGGGGGTGTGCAGGTGGACCACATACACCGGGGTTTCCCCCTACTCTTATACAAATAGTGCAGTGGGATCTTTAGCATGCAAAGGTGGTGACTCTCCTTTACACGGGACCTCCATTTAACGTCCTATCCGAGGGACGGAGTGTTTTCCACTGTAGCATAGCCTGCGTCTATGAAACAGGGAAGGGGCACGATAACAGATAACGTAGGCTTCAGTCATCTGCCTGGGCTGGACTCGATCCCACGGTCTTTGGTTCGACAGGCAGACGCTTTACCAACTGAGCCAACGATCGTTCCCTCTTTATGGGTTAACACTGTAAGGGATCGATTTTTATTTGGCAGACAACCTCAATCGAACAGCAGCACAACAACAAAATGTAGGAATTTATCTGAAAAGCACAAAACAAGTGGATGCTTGTGGTAATGAAAGACATTTCATTTCAAGCGTCCTTAACCTGCCAGTAACATGGGCATCGTTGTATTATTTCGAGAGGGGGGGGGGGGGTCGAGTCGACGCCTCTTTCCAAAAAATTAACTTTTGTATTTCCAAATTTACTTATTAGACAGAAAATATGAATTTGTCACCAGAATATATTTTAGGAGATTTCAAAATGTCAATAAAACAGCCTGCCTGATTAGATATATGGTGTTAGGTAATTGTTATTTGGAGAGGGGATCGACTTTAGCTGGATGATGTGCATTAGTTCTTTGTCATGAATCATCCCATCCTGATTTTGGAACAACAGCGCGGTACAATTCCTTAAACATATTATCAGGAAGGAAGTTTGATAAAGCTTGAAGTTCCAAACATTACTTTCATCTCCATTGTTTTTCCATAACTATCTGGATCAGCATTTAAACGTTTTGAAGGGTTAAAGTTATATAAATATCCGAATATGTCTTTAATTATCACTGCGGTCTCCATCATAATGAAGTTACGGCCGATGAAATAATTATTATGAATTATTTATTTATTTATTAAGGTTTTGTTTAAAATAGAGGGTAGGTGCATTCAGTAAAATATACTGCTTTTCAAGTACGCCCTCTAGGACAATACATGAAACAATACGATAATCGTACATATAAGTGATATACACAAAACATAATATTCATAAAGTACACACAATGTGACATGAAATAAAATACGAAAATAACATCAGAAAAATAGCATTAGAAAAAATAAGATTAAGGAAAGGAAAATGAGGGCAGAGATTCTATTTTCATGATTATGAATGAATGTTTTGCTAATCGGCATCCTCGCATGAATGTTTCAATTTGTTTAATTGATTGGACTGTGAAAGGGAGTTTATGAAACAGAGAGCTTGCTTTATAAGAAAATGATCTTTTTTAAAATTCAGTTTTCGGGTATGAATGTCAAGTAGAGAATTTAAAGAGTACCGGGTACAATAGTTGGAGGTGCGATAATTGATTAATGATTTTAAATTCTTTGGGGCCATGGCATTTATAATTTTAAAGACTAACAAACAGTAGTGATATTTTATTCTTTGTTCAACAGATTGCCAATTTAAAGTTGTGAGCAGTAAACACTGGGGTGTGTCATAGTCCTTATTTAAAATTAATCTCTCATATCTATTTTGCAGTTTTTGTAATTTCAATAAATTTGTCTTTGAACAATTTCCCCAAGCAGTGCAACAATAGTCAATATGTGGTAAGATCAAAGCAAAGTAAAGGTTCATTACAGTTCTGGGGGGGGGGGGGGGGTATTAGATGTTTGATACGACGGATACAGCCAATAGAACAGGAAATTTTAGTACAATATATTTGATATGTTCAGACCACGTTAGTTGCGAGTCAAGTATAACTCCTAGGTATTTTATAGTTTCAACACACTGTAAGTTATTACCATTAAAATTAATTGAGAGACAATTGTTTTCCAACTTTCTTTTTGACCCGAAAGACATAACCATGGTTTTCTGTGGGTGTACATCTTATTTATATCAAACCAGTTACATATTAAGTTAAAATCATTTTGCAAATTTGTTTGAACTTCAGAAAAATTGCTAGAGTTATTAAAAAATGACAGTATCACCACAAAGAGATAGCTTTGAATTCTTATGAATGTTTAGATTATTAATGTCATTTATATACAAGCAAAAAATTAACGGGCCCAAGATTGACCCTTGTGGTACCCCAGATTTAACAGTTAGATATTCACTGCAATGATTATTGTAACACAATGTTGTCTTCCATCAGGTAAGATTTAAACCAATCATGCACCTTATTACTGATGTCATACAATATTAGTTTATCAAGTATTATTTCATGTGGAATAACATCAAAGGCTTTCCTAAGATCATAAAATATTGCTCCAGTAATATGACCCGAATTCATATTATCCAAAAGACAGTCAGTAATTTCAGTGAGACATGTGATTGTGGGATGGAGTGGTCTAAATCCGGATTGACGTTCTGATAACAAGTCGTTTTGGTTGAGGTAAGAGTACAATTGTTTATGGATAACTTTCTCTAGAATTTTTGAAACAGAGGGCAGTATTGAGATGGGCCTGAAATTATTTACACTAAACGTACCTCCTTTATGTATTGGGGTGATTTTTGCAACCTTGAAATCAAATGGGAATATAATATTGAAGATTTTAGTGATTGATTAAATGAAGTAATGAAGTAATGCTAAATTAAAGACAGCACTGCTGAAAAATATCTGGGCAAAGTGACGAATTCGAAACGAAAGAGAAGTTTAATATGAAATGGCTCTTCAAATGATTGATTAGATGAATTGCTTACATATAGTGATCACATAGAATGGGCAATCATTCTGCATTTACAAATAAACTATACTTAATTGTTTTTGCACTGAGCAAATGAGAAAAATCTGCGAATACAAACTTTACTGAAAATGATAAACCACAGAACAAACTCAGCAATATAGAGAAGGCAAGTTTTAAAAGTGCAACAGGTGAAACCATGTTTACACAAACTCCTGGGACTAAAAATAATGATAGGATAAATGAAATTGCACATTTAGATCACATGACCCACGGTGACAAACAGCGGCGTTGCCAAAGGATATTTATTACGAAGAATCCTCAGTACCGAAATAAAGCACGCGTACTTATTGTAGTACATGTCAATCGGGGAAGGCCTATAGCCTTTATCAAGACGGCCCAGAGAAAAAGATTATAGCCTTTAGCTAGACGTTTGTATTTCTTATCTTATTTTTCATATTTTTCTGTACATAGCTTTTGGTAAAGAGCCTAAGAGGTGAAGGGCATGACATCATCAATATTGATATTGTCCCGTAATAACATAAAACTTATATCTACCAACAGATATGATCTTATGTCTACCAACAGATATGATCAACTGCAACAGGCAAGGGAGTAATGGGGGGGGGGGGGTAAACGTGTTTCCTGATTAAGCTATATATGAGCAAACGTTTGGATATCTGACAGTGATGTCGTGAAATTCTGAAATAAAATTAATAAACAGGAGATCTTCAAGTTTTTCTCTTAATCAGAATGTTTCATATAATAATGTATCACGATTTATGCAAATTACAAATCTATAAAATATAGCCTTATTATTTTTAAAGTCCATAGAAACAGGTGAAAGGGATTTGAAAAAAAAATGAGAGTGCGTGCAAGCAATATGAAGACTATTCAAATTTCTCTTAACTGGGTGGACTAGCACGTCTGACAAAAAAATTTAAAAAATGATAAAAAAAAAATAAAAATTTCTATAAAGATCATCAGTTACCATACTCTGAGTTTTTGGACAAGCAAGGAAAAAAAGTTTGTCATGTTCCATCTGTGCCGAGGGTGCACATTTCCTTTCACTCGATGTGTGAAATCAGACATCAGTTTTGCCGCTGGCATGTAGGCCTAAGGGCACGGGGATTCTCGGATACGCCTCCAATAGAAATAACTGAAAGTGAGGTTTTGTATTCTGCTTTAGCAATATGACGAGTCAGGCGATCGAGAAAAGAAAAACAAAAACAAAAACAAAAACGGTATGCCTAGTCTTAGGTGCAACTGCAGGGCCTACACTTATGAAAGAAGGAAAAAACGCCCCAAACTCTACATCATTTTTAATCAAATACTATTTAACCTTCTATACCATCTGAGGATATATTTACTACTGAATCCTCAATTTTGTTTTAAAAAGTAGGCTTATTCCATTTACCCCCCCCCCCTCCTCTCCATCAACTCTCTGTCTTTTTCTCCTTCCCCTCTCCCTCTCAAAAAGTTTCATTTTCCTTTCATTTTTTCATACTCTCTACTCTCACAGCTGATCTGAAAAACTGACTTCATTAATACAACTGAGGCACAATAAAACAGTGTTTCTAATCAATTCTAAATTTTACCCGTTCAATTTTTACCTCCCTGGCTCTAGCAGACGACGCGTCGGTGTCTCACGTGACACATGATACAGAGAAAGTACTCTGTCACATGACGTCATCGATAATAACAAACGGTTTCACGTGTAGTATTACAAAATGATCAAAAGCAGGCATATTCTCGGGGATTTATGAGGGGGGGGGGGGGTCTACTGGACTCGTCGAGGCTCGATTATATATTTTCAGAGTTTGAAATTTCATGTGAATCACCTTTTCCATTTTTATGAATAAATGCTAGGGTAATTAATTTGATGTCAAATTCCCTGTTTTGTGTATTAACCTATGGCAGCTTGAAGGCCAAAAGCCTGCATATTTTCTGGGATTTATGGGAGGTTTTTAATTTTTTTCTGAGCCTTCAGTAAGCTTATTCAAAGTCCCAAATTGCATACATTTCACATTTTGTATATCTACAAATGAAAACTATATGAATAATAATCATCCCAAAATTGCTTGTTTTGCGTGTAAACCAATGGCGGGCGAGGCTTTTTTTTTTTTTTTTTTTTTTTTTTTGGTCAAAAGCATGCATATTCCCGGTGATTTATGAGGGGTTTACTGGACTCATCGAACCTCAATTACATATTCCCAGAGCTTAAAATTTCATTTAAAATACTTCTTTCTTGAATTTGAATGAAAGCTATGGAAATCAAAATCATTTCAAAATCCACGTTTTTCCGTGTTAACTATGGCAGCTGGAAGATTAAAGCAGGCATATTCCCTGGGAATTATGGGGGATCTCTCTCACTTTTTGAGCCTTCAGTAAGCTTTGTCAGAGTGTCAAATTACATGTAAGTTACATTTGCCATAAATTTAAGCTAGCAATAGGGGAACAATAATCATTCTTAAAATCCTTGTTTTCTCGTGTTAGCCCTATATGGCAGATGACTCGGCCAAAAAGCAAGCATGATCCTGGGGATTTATAGTGCAATTTATTGAAAATAAAGAATCAATAAATGTTTTTATAACTATCCATGCTTCCGTTCGTGCAAAATTCAGGGTTAAAAAACAAAGTTTTAGATATGAATTATCAAGAAAAAATGATACATCTTTTCACACGTTATACCAAAGGCGTACGCATTTTTCCGAGTCCGTTTTTAACACAGCATTTACCCAAATGCAAAACGTATTACGGAAGTAGATGAGAGTAATTTGTCTTGTAATCCAATGTCTTTGGTTATGCGACGTTCCGCCGCCATGTTTGACGATTTTTTCGGACTCGCAAATTGACATCTTTATGTTAGATTTCTACCAGGACATGGATACCTATACATAGAAGTGGCCTGTTATAATAGTACGTACAGGTGAAATATCAGGTATGTAGATTTTGTTCGTCCTTTAGGAGTTGGAGAAGACATATGCTGTTCTTAATGCAAGAGTGGGAGTCGGCCTAGCCCCGGAAGTGGAACCACTGCTTCTCGGTGGAGTTCTCATCTGCTACAGTCATGACAGTGAAAATAAGATTTTGATAAAATATGTATACAATGCTACTATCTTAAATATTCTGTTCGGAAATCGTATTCACTTCAAATTTGTTTAGTCTTAGAATCCATCAAATTTCCCTTCTCGCACGCCAAGTTGAAACCATCTCACTATTTCTCAGCGATCGCCGTTTCGGATAAAACATGTAACAGTTAACATTAACAGTTAGATCTACAAAAACAAGCACTTCCGCATGCGCATTTGCAAACTACAGGCCTCGAATTTCATAAAATATGGGTCACGGCCACTTTTTTGGGAGGGCACATATCCTCTCAGAGGGGCATATATCCTCTTAGAGGGGCACCAAGGCCAAAATGGGACCTGACCTACTCGTGCCACGGCACAATGCATAAACGCGCGTTTACGCTTTGTTCACAGTAGTTCATTCATGCTTCTCACTTATAATTACGCACGGTGGCAGTATTTTAGGGGTTGAAGCGTAGCTAGAATTTAATTTTGGGGGGCAGTATGGGCATGCAAGGTGTGCAAATTAAATATTGAGCATACAAAGTGTACTCCTAGGGGGAAGGGTGCAGGGAGGGGGAAGTTTCCCCCCTCCCGCGCGAAGCGCGGAAGCTCTGAAGTTTCTTTTTCATTCCTTGTCTGCTCCTGCTCTTCCTACGTTCTCTTACCCTTTTTTCTTCCCTCTGATGCTTTTTCTTTCTTTCAGGGGTGTGAGTGACCACAAATAAACAGAACTGAAATCACAAAAGCTCCTATACTTTTGTACAGAGGAAGTGCACAAAAAGTTGACATTAAGTTGAAAATCAAAACCCCAAAAAGCTGAAATCAGATTTAAAGCTGAACTCTCACACCCCTGTTCTTCCTTTTTGCTTTTTTTTTTTTTTTTTTTTTTTTTGGTGAGACTGCCCTCTGGCTATATGGATGAATCAAGTAATTCCATTTGAGATTATTATCATTAATTCATGTGGAAAAAGCTTAAAATGAAAAATGAGAGAGGACAGAATCCTACTCCTAGATCATCTTAGAGTATTTATCACTCGATGAATTGTTGAGGTGTTCATTTCTTTCCTTCTCATCCCTTCTCCCCTTCCTTTCTCAAGAAAAATTTGTTACTGTTACAGGATAAGCTGGTGAAGGTGTGTGGTGCTTTGTGGAGTGAATACAAGAAAGCAAAACTAAAAATAAAAAAGTCCTCGGGCTCAGAGGCAGCACAGAAGAGAAAATGTCCTCTTCTATTATTTATTGGATTGTTGTTAATGTCATTACATAATCTTAAGCAAATGAATGTCCAGAAAAAATATTAGCATCTCATGTAAACCAAGCGAAGAAGTGGTTTACATGTTTAATTGAGTACACACTCAGTGCAAGTAGGCCTAGGTAAATTTTCATCACTTCCTATACCCTAACCCAAAACAAAGTAATTTTAAAACGCAGAACTTCACAGAATTAAAGTTTCATCTTTTGGGGTTCTAATATTTTTTCCTAGATATCACATATCTTCACAAAATATGTTAAAACTAATTATTTAATCAAATATCAACCCTTCAATGCCCTAAAAGCTGAAAAAATAAACTATTACCACGACTGAAAAATCTTGAAATGAGCAGCCCAATGAGGCAGTTTCTGCAGGATAACTCCCCCAGAGCTCGGGGAGCAATTGACTCTGAAGGAAGGCCTAAAGCCCAAAGCAGCTGACTAAAAACATCGGCAGCGCGCGCTTCTTTAAATAGTAATGATGTTCAGATACTACTCAAGATAAGTTTCACTGACATTTTGAAAAATAAAATCCACACACTATATCAAAATTTTATTAAAATATCGGCACTCAAGACCAGAAATAACCTTGATAATCAGAAGTCAGGGTAGGAACCGCCAGGTCATTCACTACTTGCACTTACACATACACTACACACTACACTGCACTGTTCATCTAACACATGTGGGACTGAGCAGTTAATGATACTGGCCTTCTACGATCATGGCGATATCGCAAACTTCTATTAAGGGTCTCTCCTGTTGTTGAAAAAGGGTGCATTTTGTGTCAATTTTAAATATTTTGTCACAAAATAAAAAGGAAAAGTCTGGGTTTTATTTTTTTAAATGCAGTATGAGTTTCTTAGATTGGAGGGCATCAAGGCCACTCAGAAAATTTTGTGGCCGTAAATCTTCTGATTTTGAGAAGGGCATCACGGCCAGTGGGTGGGGCATACCGGCAAATTGCCGATGGCCGGTGGGTATTTCGAGCCCTGAAACTAACAACGGCCTCTGGAAAAGATTTATCGTAGATCTGGGCGGATAAAGACTAATTTTTTGGACCATCCTTTCCCCTAATGGAATCAAACATTCAGCTTACTTTGTTGTAAGTAGATTTCATCACATTTCTTTATAATTACATGTAGAGTCTAGTATACTTGCGTATTTCAAGCTGGAGAGCCCTGCACCTGCTGCAAAGGTAACTTGTTAGGCGCCTATTAAAGCTTCCTTTCGATGAAGGGCGCAGCCTGAACGCAGTGATGTCCTTACAGCAGGCATAAATTGCTATACTAGCTCCATTGTCAGAATGAAAAGTAGTATAGTAAAGGTGGCCATATCGTGGTTTAGGAAACCTCTCGTTCATTTGACGCACGCAGTTGTGTACAAAGACATGCAAAGAGAATGGAGGTGGAAATAGGAAACCAATGCGTGTGACTGAATAAAGCGCTGCTGTACAAAGTGAACGGTGGTTTCCTATTTCACGATAATGCCGTAAAGGTGAATGAGGCAAGGAAATTAATGACCGAATAGATGAAATAAAGTTTGTTCATGGTCTTGAATTGATAGAAGTATGTTTGGAGGTGTTAGTAGATTAACTCGAGCTTGTACTTTGTATTACCTTCTGACTACTTAATTCACTGCGTAGACCCAAAATGTCTAAAGATGTAGACATAGAAATTGCAAATTATGTTTCTATGAAGGTAACAAGAAAATTAAACGCATTAGGAAATTAATTAATAAAGGAATGGCAGACAGATCAAAATAAAAAATAAATAAAAAAAAGATGGCATTGGTTGTACATGCTGACCAATCAAGGAATTGAACAAAGCATGTTGAATCATGGTAACGTAGGACCATAGGACTGTTTTACTAATGGGGAGCTTTCTCGTATCTTGATTTTATGATGGAGTGAAGTACAGTTTAAGCGAGCTAACAGTTTTTCAATGCATTATTGCGATATTGGTGTATGTCGAAAAAGAACTGCAGGGCACAATCCAAGTTTGGGATTAAAAATGCCAAATAAAATATAAAGAGGATATCGCGCTCAGCAAGCTGAGCATCGGTAAATTCTCATTTCAAGCCAGAAGGGTGAGGCATCTGCGCTCAAGCCAGGCACTACCATCTTTTTATACCTAAAAAATAATGACTCACCAAAATGTCGAGAAGGTTAGCGAATCCTTCCTCACATTTCAAAATTTACTTCATAATCATCGTTCGATATTGGACAAGTAATATATGTGGATGGTTAAGTTGCTGGACATCATTGATACTTTTTCAGTATAAATCGTAAATACAATTTTATTGTCCGAGAAAGGAAATTCATTTTGCCCAATTGATCGTGGGCCCGGCAGCCACTGAGCAGCGCCAGATCGACGTTGCTCTATACTTTTCAATTCTTGAACGCCAAAAGAAGGTAGCAGCAACTCCCATCTTTAACATCTTTTGGTATGACGCGGCCGGGGGTTCGAACCCGCGACCTCCCGATTGTGAGGCGGACGCTCTACCTACTGAGCCAGAGCCAACACATCGGCTAATGAATTAAACATAAAATCATTTGCGGAAGAAGGATTGGCATTATAAGCAATATGCTTGAAAATATGGGAATCTCATGAGTTTTTGGACTCGTCGGCTTTTGGTCTCATAGGTAGTACAAGTCCTGTAGCCGTATGCCTGTAATCCCCACTTCATAACATATCAGTAGGGATAAATCATACCACGTTTCCATTCTGTTTGAGCTGAATCTATATTATCTCATTTCATACAGGTGATTCCACAATGGGGTTGAATACAGATGGCGAGGAGATGAGTCCAGGCTCAAATGTCCAAGACGGACCAGAGGTAAGAACAGTTTCCATTTTTCAAGCTACATGGCGACCGATAATAGTATTGATGAAACAATATTTTTTATACTTAATCACTAGGTATATAATGAGCGGATTTCATTGTTTTACTCTTCATGTCTAGCACACAATCATTTACATCATTAGTAAAATATTCACTCCCACAAAATGGATTACAGTGTGGCCATGTGTGGAAAGAGAGCAAAACATAACTACACTGCATGAATATTAACATGATTAAACTTGACTAGGTTCCCATTTGATGAAAATCAAATATGAGCCTTTGTCATCGTACCTTCTGTAGGCTACAGATGAGAAACTCTCATAGTGCAAAATCTTAGTCGGGAAGGAGGAACATCCAGGTTAAAGTGATTAAGTTTGCTGTCTCCTTCCCAGGCAGCCAAGTTTTGCGCTCTGGGAGTTGCTACATGTATATGTTTCATGTCTCTTATCATTGACTTTCTGTTGTATATTTTCATGTATTTTCATTGTTCTGAAATTGCCAAATAAACGATAGTAACAATGATTTTAAAGCAAACAAAAGCACGCAAATAAACAAATTCGTTGATGCTTGCAGTCAGAGAGATAGAGGGGGGGGGGGGGAGGATAAATTGGACACTTATTATGGATAGGAGATTTTTATATAGATTTCTTTCATAATTATGTAAAATAAACCCAATAAATCCTCTTCAAGATGATATTCAATTGGAATCTTGAGTGAGCAAAACCTAACAAAAAAATTGTTTGACTGTGAAGATGTACATTATCCCACTCCCCTTTTCCTTATTTCCTAAAACCGCTGCCCATAGCTACACTCTTAAAAATTCGGAGTCATACTGACTCAAAAAATAGTCCGTTGGGGCCACACTCCATTGCGGGTCAAAAATGACCCGGAATAGGGTCACGAAGACCTGTTTCTGGGTCACATTTGAGCTTATTCCGGGTTATTTTGACTTTAATCCGTGTCATTTTTTACTCGGAATGGAGTGTGGCCCCAACGGACTATTTCCCAGGTCAAGTCTGACTCGGAATTTTTAAGAGTGTAGACTATGGGCAGCGGTTTCAGGAGAAGTTTATTTTGGCATTAAGTTTGTTTAAATAATAAAATTAAATGTTTAAAAAAAATGTAAAAAAAAAATACTATTCGATTGAACATTTGAACACCTCTCTAAACCCTGAAATAAATTTCCAATTTTAGGGACATGTCATGTTAGGCCATTAATTTTTTTTTCCAATTCAGATTTCAGAATTTCAAATCACAAAATGATTAATTCTAGTGATGATCCGCGACAGAGCGAGCATATATTGCATATTGCGTTCTCAAACTTCAGATATTGCAAGAGAGTAATTCCTAGCAGGTCGGAAGAAAGAATTGCTTGTGTTCTTGAGAGTAGTCGCTCCCCCCCACCCCACCCCCCCCCCTCTGAATAGCGTTATCTTACATTTCTATTTAAATTTTACTCAGAATCAGAAAAAAAGCTCTTGTTCCTGCAAGCAAAGGCGTTCCTGAATACCTTCTTGAAAAAGAAAGTTTTCTTTCTTCGACGAGCGTTTGCTCAAAATAGGGCAAGCTCCTTTCCTAAGAGCTTACGCTTTTGATTGCAGAGACGTGATGGAAATGACCTATCGTTTTTTTCTTTAAATTTTGAAATAACCTTGCTTTAATTAGAGAAGAGATAGATAGCTGATAGATATTTCAAATTTTAAAAAATGGAAACAGTTGATGTTTTGTTTCAACCAGATAGCCATTTATGTCAATTTAAGAGCAGTAGGTCATATGGCTTTGTTGTTTCATTAGTTTTGCTGTTTATTTGAATAACTGGAAATAAATGTGTTTGAACTATTAAAAAAAAAGCTTTCTGCAGGCCGTTTCAAATGTGAGAGCGGAGAAAAAGTTGAGGCAGTGCTTAACTCGGTTACGAACCGCTTCTCTATTAATTCTCTGAAGGCTCTTTGATCTAATGTGGGAATGCACAACCCTAAACTAATATTTTATCTCTTAATGAAAAAGACCCCACATATCTGACAAAGCAAAAGCCTTAGACCCACTTCACACTGTACTATCAGATCTGATTTTCGAGATGCAATATCATTTTATAGAGTATATATTTGTTCTTCCTATTTTCGGCCAATGTAAGCTTCATGTTATGGAGTATACATGTAACGGCTAAATCGCATAACTATTCTTACGTTTCTTCGATTAGGTTTTCTTTCCTAGAAGAAGACTTCCTATATCCTGAAATTATGATTTCATATTTCATATGAGTATTCGGAACAAAATTATTTTTTTCTTTCCCCGTTCTGAATGATTTTTTTTCAAATGTTATCGCTTATTCTTCAAAACTGACTCGTATTCATTAATTCATTTATTGTGCATCATAATATCTCATAGTATTATCATGACCAAATCAAACAGTTGTAAATAATCAGATAATAGAGAAACATACAGAGGTATGAAAACATTAGCTTGATGCTTGAGATGTTGCCACACCCACACCATCCAGTGGTACAGATTTTTTTAAAGCAGCAGTGAACTGACCCTTATTACAATGTATTTACAAAAGCACCAACTTATCAAAACCAGAGACTCTTAGAAACATTATCCTTTGTGGCTTCTCGTGAATTTCCTTAGTATGAATCCAAATACATTTTAACGGATGTTACTCAAAAAATAAAGCTCTCATTGCTCGGAATAGAGCATGCTGGGAGTAAAAAGGGGACAAAATCAGTAGTTTAGGCTTGAGAGGGCGCTATTTCAAAATCCCATGCAAGGGTGCCAGTTCGCTCTTGCTTTAAAGTGGTAGAAAAACAAAGTACTATTACAGAAGTGATTAGACTACACCAATTCACTAACTAAATCATGACATTACTTCGAAAGATATACAATAAAGTGTTAAACGAGATTTAAAGGAAAGGGGGACAGGTCAAGCATTAGAAGAAGACAAGAATGAGAAGTAGTGGCCCTTACATAACTTCATAAATCTTACTATGCTATTTTAGCCTAAAATTTCGCAAATGGATAAGTTTTACAAAATGGAAACGTCTACTTTTAGAAATGATGAAAATAATCTTATAGTGGTCGTAACAATATAACCAAAAAAAAAAAATGTTTTATGTTACTCACAACTCAAGATAAGTATGCGGTTAACCGCACTTTTGAAGGAATGTAGACAACAAATTAAGAGTGTCAGTAGGTAGGTGGTGGCCACCGGGCTTTAGAAATAACATTCACCTGATAAACTATACTTATAGCCCAAATAATGCTATTTAGAGATATTTGGAACATTGTGAGCGCTATTTGGAACCGTTAGCCTTTTCTCGATGGAGCTGTTAGATCTCAGGCCAAGAAAAAATTCGAGCCAATTTTATCGAACATAAGCCTTTATAGCGTCGCTGGGGTGACAAGACCTTATATCTCAAGTTTTGATGAAATTTAGTTCTTTTCATAATCTTATAGCTATGAATACTTAAAATGTATTTTCATACCCTTACATGCCCATCTGCAAATATTAGGCCACTACTGATAAACGAAACTTGACCACCTCCATAGGCGGTAATGCCAAGTGAGCCATGTTTTGGAACTCTCCAGAACATTCAACATTTTTGAGATCCGAGGTTTTGACTGAGAAATGTACATTATTATATTGTATCCTTAACTGAATTTACAGAAAAGCAGAAAATAACCACTTTTCCGGTTTTGATTCGCATTTTCGAATAAAAATTCAAAAATATGACGAAAGAGCGAAGCGAGCGAGCCAAAAATAACCACTTTTCTTGATTACAAATTGCATTTACGGATGGAAATCGTAAGATTTTGACGAGCGAGCCGAAAATAACCACTTTTTTGTTCTCAATAGCATTTTCGAATGGAAATTCTAAAATATGGTTGTTTATGATAGATATTCAGAATTTTTTACCAACTGATTAATTAAAATATATTTTCTTCCTTAAAATGTGTGTCTGCATGGGGGAAATTTGTACACGCCATCCCTCCTCTCCCCCAAGTGGGGGTGATAGATTCCCCCCACCCCCGGAATTTATTCCGATGTAGTGCTCCCTAGAGGGGAGGGTGCAGGGAGAGGGGAGTTTCCCCCTCCCGCGCGAAGCGCGAAAGCTCCGACACTTCTTTGAATTGTCAGTTGTTGCTAATGAAGTCTATCTTCTGCGGCGTAACTAGGATTTCATTTTAGGAGGACGGTAGTGCTCCCTAGCGTGAGGGGGGGGGGGGGGGGGGGTCCCCTCCCGCGCAAAGCGCGGAAGCACCGACGTTTTTTCGCTGTCAGTTCCCGCTCTTCTTACGTTCTCTGCCTGTTATCGGGGGGGGGGAGGGGGGGGGGAATATGCATAGCCAAGATTTCCCGGTAATTAAGTCTAGAATCAGTGGTGTACAGTGCAATTCTCTGCCTGTTATCGGGGGGGGGGGGGGGGGGAGCCGAAAATTGTCCGGTAACTAAGTCAAGAAGTAGAATATGGGGAGTTGAGGCCAGCACCGCGAGTTGCTTGTTGCGAAGCCCTTGGCGCGTGGGGCCCAGGGTTCTGGCTTAGAGCCCCTGATGGGGTCTACAGGGAAAGCCACTGGGGGCGAGTCCCCAGAAACTCCGGGGTTTAGGAACTAATTTTTCCCTCATTCCTTTTGTTTCCCATTGGTTTCTTCTTTTCCCCCTTTCCCTCTTTTTCCTCTCTCTCTCTTCTTCTTTCTCCCCTTTCTCCTTTTTCTTCCCCTTTCTCCTTCTTCCTTTCCCTTTCTCCTTTTTTCTTTCGCTTTCTCCTTCTTCCTTTCCCTTTCTCCTTCTTTCTTTCCCTTTCTCCTTCTTTCTTTCCCTTTCTCCTTCTTTTTTTCCCTTTCTTCTTCTTCCTTTCCCTTTCTCCGTTCCTTTTTCTTCCTTTCCCCTCCCTTTCATTTTTTTGCCGGTGGTTTGGTGGATTTTCCCGCTGAAATCCTTCAGGGTGCACTTTGCCCCCCTCCGGCTGTTATGCCACTGAGTTAAGACTGGAAATTGGTCCTGAATGGATATGTTTTGAGGTCACTGTCCCTGTTGTCTTCCATAACTAGGCCTTGACTTTGAGTGGGGTGGGGTGGCAATTACCATTTGACCCCGGAAGGTCATGTGTTTCACTAAATTAGTGAATTTTATACAGTTATAGGCGATTGTTTGCATTGAATTAACTTTGCGCTATTTCGCTGAAATTTTGTTGATGTTGTTATTAATGATTTAGGAACAGTAATAGATATTTGTCTTCGTTGTTTTACGAGTGACCAGAATGTTACCTTCTCTATGTTTTAGAAACTTACCTTCAAATATTTTGACTTTGATGATTACTGTGCGAGGTAGCTTTTCAACTGAGAATATCAAATGATGTTTCGTTTCGTTTTTTTAAAGGTTTTCCCATTTAATTTAATTTAAGATGAATAAAATTTTTATTTAACTTGAGAGAATAATGCCCTCACGTTGCTGACAAAATCCTTTCTCTTTTTACCTTTCCAGGGGATTATTCTTTTTATACACAGTTCATCAATTTTTAGAGTTAACTTTTATTGGCAACCCTAGTCTTATGTCAGGAATTTTGCTCTATTGAATATAAAACAACCTCGCTGTATACAGTGATATATATCTTTTTAAGGGGGAAAAAACGTGAGCAGATTCATCATATCCCGTTTCTATGTTACGTCCCAAAACACAGATCTATTGTTAGGTATATAATATACTTTCATAATTTTTTGTGTTTTTTATGTTTTACAGCCCACTGAGAAGGCCTGCGAATTTGAACAACAGCCGGACAATGAGAAGCTTCCCGAAGAAGTTGTTTGTGACACCAAAATTCACGATCAGACACCGTAAGATCAGTTGATTTTTTAAAACCATTTTTATACCACGCTGTCGTTTACCAGAGATATATTTGTTGTTAATGATTATCATAAATTGAACTTTGGTTCTTCCACTGATGTGACATTTGTCACTCAAAAAGGGAGAGCTAATAGTTTAGTAAAAATCGTTATCTGCAATGCAAAAATTCATTTTCTTCTTTCATTTATAAAAATTTGAAGATCACTTTTCCAAATGAGAACAATGAAAAATGGAATGGAGAGAGAGACTAGGGGGTAGATGTGGAAAGGGGAAATGAGATATTGATTAGGATAAATGTAGATTTAGCGAGTAGAAAATAAAACGAAAAAGCTTTCATGGATAAAGTACTTCTGCCGTGATCTTTCATTGATCTCTGGGCATATCGGATAGGAAAACCTTTACTCTTCAATCATCGTTAATTATTCAGTGCACCAAAATGACTGCACCTTAATTTCATTCAACTTTTGTTATTTCGGTTTGATTACTTGAATTCTCCCTTATGTACATGTATATATTTTTTCAGTTTTAATTCCTCTTAACACTGCTTAATGTTTTCCATCGGTTATTGGAAAAGTATACCTCGTTTCGTGTAATGATCTTTACCAAATCAATTTCTTTTAACATTCTGCCCTCCTATGAAGCTAGGGATAAAATCTTTGCATACTTTTCTTCACGAGACTGCATTCTCTTTGCCATGTCCTCTCAGTATTACATTTTGCATAGTCTCTTTTAGCATATTAAGGATTAAATTTTGTACAACCAATTACTGCAATTACATTTGGCTTCCACTGCGTTTCTTTTTAAAACTATTTCCAAGTACCTACAACTACCAGCGTCCCATTTGCCTTTATGAAACATAAAATTCTGTTTAATGGTCCTGAACGATACACAGTTCCCCCTATCTACACTGTAAATTCAGTTAAGGATACAATATAATAATGTACATTTCTCAGTCAAATACTCTATTTTACTGCTGTTTACAGTTTACAGTACAAGAAAAAGTAGAATACTGAAAAAAATACAGTGAATTACTGGTGACCCTGCTGCCAGGAATTAACTGTAAATTCTACAGTAAATTCTTTTGTAGTGAAGGCATACTGATGATAAAAAATGCTACTTTGTTCCACCAACTTAATCTAAATTTCATGGCAGGAAACTATTATCAATTTAGCGAGGCAGATAACTAATCATAAAGTAGGCTATAAACACACATGGAGAGGGCTTGAATAACTCACCAAGGTTTCCTCAAATCCCTCCCTCTCCTCCATGGTGAACTGTCTATTAAAAGATGAAATCATGCAATTGTACTATCCTGTGTCATCTTTTACTAATCTCGATTAAATTTGCTTATAGTTTTGTATTAAAAAATTATCAGGAAAAGTACGTACATTCCGATTTGTGCATTGATCCTTTCCAGTGAAGCCTCGTTTGAGCTGGAATTTAAGCAAATTGTAGCCACTGACACAGTCATGAGAGTAGGGCGCAAAATTCTTCTTTCAGTTTTCATTTTTTCCCATAATATCTTGAGTACAACGATAGAAATGTGGGTTTTTGTTATATATACGACAGAACCGGCATTCATATTCTGGTCACTGATCATAACGAAGCAGAGGAACAACAAAGAAATGCAGGAGATGGTACACTCTCAGCCTTATCACAAAGACCTCATTCGGATGTAGTGGACGACACAATGGATCCTATGCGGGGCAGATATATCGGAATGTCTCCACTCTATGCAGCGGCAAAATTTGGTCATCAAGATCTTGTCAAATTCTTCATTTTTGAAGGAGCTGATGTGAATGAGGAAGATGACAATGGGAGGATTCCTCTTCATGGTGCTGCTATTCATGGTAACATTGAAATCATCGAATATCTTATTCAACAAGGATCTGATGTGAACAAGAGTGATGTCAGTGGTTGGACACCATTCAATGCTGCCATTCAATTTGGTCATCTAGAAGCCGTCAAATATCTCATGGCAAAGGGAGCAAAGCTAAACAAATTTGACGGAATGACCCCACTCTATGCCTCGGCAGAATTTGGCCATCAAGATCTCGTCAAATTCTTCATTTCTGAAGGAGCTGATGTTAATGAGGAAGATGACAATGGGAGGATTCCTCTTCATGGTGCTGCTATTCATGGTAACATTGAAATCATAGAATATCTTATTCAACAAGGATCTGATGTGAACAAGAGTGACGACAAGGGTTGGACACCATTCAATGCTGCCATTCAATTTGGTCATCTAGAAGCCGTCAAATATTTCATGGCTAAGGGAGCAAAGCAAAACAGATATGTCGGAATGTCTCCACTTTATGCCGCATCACGATTTGGCCATCAAGATCTCGTCAAATTCTTCATTTCTGAAGGAGCTGATGTTAAAGAGGAAAATGACAATGGGAGGATTCCTCTTCATGGTGCTGCTATTCATGGTAACCTTGAAATCATCGAATATCTTATTCATCAAGGATCTGATGTGAACAAGAGTGATGACAAAGGTTGGACACCATTCAATGCTGCTGTCGATTTAGGTCATCTAGAAGCTGTCAAATATCTCATGGCTAAGGGAGCAAAGCAAAACAGATATATCGGAATGTCTCCACTCTATGCTGCATCACAATTTGGCCATCAAGATCTCGTCAAATTCTTCATTTCTGAAGGAGCTGATGTTAAAGAGGAAAATGACAATGGGAGGATTCCTCTTCATGGTGCTGCTATTCATGGTAACCTTGAAATCATCGAATATCTTATTCATCAAGGATCTGATGTGAACAAGAGTGATGACAAAGGTTGGACACCATTCAATGCTGCTGTCGATTTAGGTCATCTAGAAGCTGTCAAATATCTCATGGCTAAGGGAGCAAAGCAAAACAGATATATCGGAATGTCTCCACTCTATGCTGCATCACAATTTGGTCATCAAGATCTCGTCAAATTCTTCATTTCTGAAGGAGCTGATGTGAATGAGGAACATGACGAAGGGAGGATTCCTCTTCATTGCGCTGCTTGCAGAGGTCACATTGAACTCATGGAATATCTTATTCAACAAGGATCTGAAGTGAACAAGTGTACTCCTTGTGGTTGGACACCGTTCAATGCTGCTGTTCAGTATGGTCATCTAGAAGCCGTCAAATATCTCATTGCTCACGGGGCTAAGCAGAACAGATATGACGGAATGACCCCACTCTATGCTGCATCACAATTTGGTCATCTAGATCTCGTCAAATTCTTCATTTCTGAAGGAGCTGATGTGAATGAGGAACATGACGAAGGGAGGATTCCTCTTCATTGCGCTGCTTGCAGAGGTCACATTGAACTCATGGAATATCTCATTCAACAAGGATCTGATGTGAACAAGTGTACTCCTCGTGGTTGGACACCGTTCAATGCTGCTGTTCAGTATGGTCATCTAGAAGCCGTCAAATATCTCATTGCTCACGGGGCTAAGCAGAACAGATATATCGGAACGTTTCCACTCTATGCAGCGACACAATTTGGTCATCTAGATCTCGTCAAATTCTTCATTTCTGAAGGAGCTGATGTGAATGAAGAGAATGACAGCGGGAGGATTCCTCTTCATGCCGCTACTATTCATGGTAACACTGAAGTCATGGAATATCTCATTCAGCAAGGGTCTGATGTAAACAAAAGAGATTCCGAGGGTGGGACACCATTCATTGAGGCAGTTCGAAATAGTCATTTAGAAGCCATGAAACTTCTGATGGCGAATGGAGCCCAAGGTACCAGTATTCACGGAATGTCCGCACTTTACATTGCAACACAATATGGCCATGTTGATGTTGCAAAACACTTAGTCTCCAAAGGCTATAATGTGAATGAAACAAGTGAGGGAGGAAAATCTCCTCTTCATGCAGCGTGTTATAATGATAACATGGATGCTGTCAAGTACTTAGTTGACCATAATGCTAATGTCAACGAACAAGACAGAGATGGATGGACACCACTCCATGCTGCTGCACAAGAAGGACATCTGGACGTAGTTGAATTCCTTGTAATGAATGGAGCAGACATCACAGCAAAAGACATTGATGGCATGACACCACTTCAGGCAGCAGAAAACGGAGGTCACCCAAAAGTCATTGAATACATGACTCTACTTGGGGGTGACAAACTAAACGAAGATGCAAATTATCCTAGATACAAAATCTATCGGGAAGATACTCAAAGACATCATAACTCAAGCATATTTGAGGCACCACTTGAGCATGAAGACAGGTATGGCAGTGAAGGAAAGACACATATCAAGAGTCCTGAAAAACGCCTTGATCCTGAAAATTCATCTCATGCAGCCAAAGTGGATAACATGGATGACTGTCTAGCTGATGCCGATGAAAAAGACTTCACTGAAGTCCACAATAAGTATCTGCTCACTGTGCCTCATCCTGCAGAAAAGGAGGGAAAGGATGAATTGAATCCTTTCGTCAATGCAAGGCTGAAATTTCCTGAGAAGACTGCACCAACTACTGAACAAAAACAGGTTAATGGAAGTCAAAGTTCCATGCCAGTAGAAAAGGAATCACGTGCTGGCCAAGACCTTTCGGGAAACATCTGTCCAGCACAATATCACAGCTTTAATCATGGCTTCACTGACAGTACAGACCACATTGCGATCTCCTTACTGAATGAACCTCCCACATGGAAACCTGAAGATTTTGACCAATCCTCTCTACATACAACAGAGATGAATAGTCATACATACGAAGAAACGGAGCCCAGATGCCATGCAATATTGCAAGTGAGTAAATACTGAGTAAATACTGCCTAGGAAGAAAATCCAATTGAATCCCCATTGGAGATCCCCATTGAATACCAACTCGTAATTGGGAGTACATGGAAAGTGAAATTGACCCATTAACCCATTGCTCTTTTTTGTTGACCCCTCATTCTCGTAAATCTGTTTTGTTGTATAATACTATGTTTTGTACCAATGCCTTGCTGTATTTATATTTCATGTTTATGTTTTATTGAGAATGAAAATAAAGAATTGAAATGAATTGAAAAAAAAAAACCAATGGTCCCCATTGCCAATTGATTTTAATGGGGCAATGAGGAACAATTGCCAGTTGGTTTCAATAGGGATTGTTTTTAATTGATCAATTTGATTGGGTCAATGGGGACCCATTGTTTCATTTTCCATGTACTCCCAATTGCCAGCTGGTATTCAGTGGGGCAATGGAGACCTATTTGCACATTGTTTCAATAGGTTTTTAATGGGTCAATTAAATGTCCATAATTGAATTGGCATTTCAATTACAATACACCCTGACCGTCAAAGAATATGTTGGTGTGGCAGTTATATTTGAAAGAAATAATAAGTATGTGATTTCTATGCAGACATTGAAGTAGCCTTTTGATCGTCATGAGGATGAAAATATATTTCCCGTTGTTATTAAACAAATATTTTAAAGGTCACATTTTTCCATTGAATTGGTTTAAAAACTTTGGCACCACAAATGTCCGCCTGTTATTCTATTCTATATGACATACGTTACTAGGCCAACTATCATGATTATCCTGTTATTTAATCACATATAAATGACTCAAGGAATGGTGGCCGTAAGTCTTCTACATGTATACTGATCAATCTTCTCTTTCTTGTGTGTGTGATTACCTCTGACAGGAACCGTCATCATCGATGAATGCTCGAAATGATGAACCAACTACGAGAAATGAAGAGAAATTTGGGAGGTAATTATTTTCTTTCCCTTTATCTTGAAGTAACCATGGTATTGTTAATTTGAATAATAATATCATGATACTTTCGCGTAGGCTGTTTAATGAATGTTATGAAATCATTTTTTTCGTGCAGGACATCAAGAGAATCGATGATTGTAATCAAAGAACATATGAAAAATTATTCAAACCTATCACTGACGAGTCAATTACAATCTATTATCACCAACTACCTACTATTCCGTATAACTGAACCAACTGAAGTTTCCCATTCAGCTTAACGATATGTTGATAATTTCATTTCAGAGCCATTCTTACAAACTCACCAGCTGTAGATCACCAGAAATCGTATGAAGACAAACCTTTCTCTACTAAGAAAACTTCCTCGTACTCACGATGGAAAACGAAGGTAAGACTGGGATTGTTTCATTCATTTACTTTTAATAGACGCCATTCGGTGCTGCAATTCAGTGCGGCAATTAGAAAACACTAAAAATACGATATCAAAGTGACTTTCTGCTGTAGGTAGTGAATAACCGCTAATAAATAATTTCCTTTGCATGTGATGTACATTCTGGTCGTACATTAACCCTAAAACGGCCGGGGGAAGGGTTGAATCAACCCCATCCCTAACCCCTCCTCCCCGCTTGATGTTTTTTCGCGATGATTTTTAAATTGTAAAAGGTTTCCCCACGGCCTTTCATGACTTTTGAGCCCCGAGTCTTACGCATCTTTTCATACCAAATTTACCAAATTTGGAACTATGGTTCTCGCGCAGTGCGGTATTTTACAATCGTGCAGCGCCAAAAAGTAAATTTTCCTATATTATAACACATGAAATGGCATAGTATCGGATGAGTTGTGTATGAATCATGTATATCTGCCAGATTATTTACCAAACAAATACACAGAATGATATTTTCTATGTTTGAATAAATATTTATGACGTCCAAGGTCATGGCGAAGGTGAAGGTCATGGTCGAGGTCAAGGTCCCGATTTTTTTTTTAAACATAAGGAAAAACAAAGGAATACATGTATGTAAGAAAATTTTAAAAACAATAGAAAACATAAATTAATTTTGATACCAGATTTTCTTTTCAAGTACATGAAAGGAATGCTACAAAGAATATTTACACACAAAAATTGGGATTCTATGAGCTTTATTTTCTGATTTAGAGCAAAATGTACAATTTCATGCATGAATTAATTTAGCATAATTAATCAATATAACATAAATAAAAAGGAAAACATCATTTTTTTTTTTAAGATTACGCCTCAGGTAACGTGCGTGCCAATTTTTAGGGCATTTGCGCGATCGACGGCCGAGATCTCTGGGGTCAAATCAACCCCCCCCCCCCCCCCCCGGCCACAGAACAGACAAAAAAGCCCGGCCTGGTTAGGGTTAAAAGTATACGTGTATGCTGTTATACCCGAGTCACACCACAATACTTACTCCACACCGAGATTCTTTTAGTCACGTAACATGGGGATACTGTTTTTTGGTTTTTGTTTTTTTTTTTGGGGGGGGGGGGAGGGTGAACATGGTCAAAGATAAACAACTTTTTAGACATTCAGATCATAATTGGGAAATATCTTAATAAAATATTTAATGAATCGTTCAATGGAATAATTCAAATTGATTCCTGTATGAAGCAAGTAGAAGGGAGAGATATTCAATTAATTAAAATACTAGTTAGGCCTAATTATGGAAGTAATTGACGATTGTCAACGGATTTAAGTCTTTGTATAGATTTTCATTTTAGTTTTATCTTCAATCCATCATGATTATTAAGTGTTTTGACACTAACAGAAAATTCCTTTTCGATGGGTTATTATTATGTACACAACCGCTACAAATTGTACTTCCATGACAGGCTATAGTTTGGGGGAATGCATACCATTATACTAATTTCGGCAGTATCGTGAAATAGGCCCCGCTCCATTTTTTTTTTTTTTTTTTTTTTTTTTTTTTGTAGGGTTAGGGTTAGGGTTATGGTGGGGCCTATATCACGAGTATGCCCTGATTTCCCTTTCTATCATTTTTATTTCTAATTTTATCACCATTTAGAAGAAACACCAATCAGAGGATAGCCCGTGTTCTTCAATCCTTGTCCTGGTGAAATCCTTGCTCCACATGATTATCGCACTGGCCATCATTCTAGCAGGAAGTCCGGTTCTCGTAGCAGGCAGCGACAGTACTGAACGTGTAGTGCTACAAGCAGGCCAACCTGCCGTAATCCCATTCGACATCCCACACCCCCCTGATAACATATCTCAACTCTTTCCGCTTTTCACACTTGGTTTTGAGTCCAAGCCACTTCCCTTCTGCATAGATGGGGAGGATTTTATGAAAGGATTCAAATCTCCATCACAATCCCATAGATTCAATACATCTACAGCTGCAATGGCATCCTCCTTCTGCGTCAAATTGAACATAGATCCTGTTGATATGGTAGATGAGGATACGTACGTCCTACGAGCAGATTTTCCTGCTTATCAAGAAACTGTAAGAAAGGAAATTCTGGTTCAAATACCTCCTGCAAAATGCTTCATCACTACAAGTGAAAATAGCAATTATCCATACGAAGTACACTGTAAGGCCACTGCAGGGAGTATGAAAACCACACTAACATGTTACCAGTACGGTCAAAGGGTTGAGGTTGAAGGTGAGGTTACAGATAATGGCCAGATTACCAGGGGTGTATTCTTACTTCCTGATCACACTCATTTCTCTTGCTGTTCACATGATGTTACTTCAGAAGTGAATGTAACAATGTGCAATGACTTTGTGTGGCCACCCATATCTCCGACTGTCAATGATCCTACCCTTACTTCATCGGTTGCAAACACCAATGCTGGGAAAGGCAATACTGAACAGGCGCCTTACACCTTGGTGAATTCCCAGGTAGATTCGGGTACTTGTAAGCAACACATGGCTTCTTCAGTTTCTCTTACCATAGGTCTGATGATATACTTTTTGTGTGTTGTTAAGATGTGGTAAACTCTTAGCTTCGGAGCAAAGAGATGCTTTCATTTCACGACATGCAGAAATTGTACAGTAATACATGTACGTGTTTATAGATTCATAAATGCATGACTGTGAGACATAATACCCATATAACGTTTGTTTCTCGTGAAAACTTCCTTTTCAAAGGACACAGTTGGTTTGATACACTGCATTACCTAAGTTCAACTCAGAATGTCCCATTCACGTACGATAACTTTGTATGGTCAATCATTTTCTAATATCATTATGTCAGTTATCCATTGAAGCATATATAATTCCATCTTTTTTTCTTTGGTGTACTTTTTCTTCTGAACAATATATTGATCATCTCTGCAAATTTGTCATTGATTATATTTCAAAGTAATGAACATAGTGGGAGCAGATAGATTGACTTTCAGAAAATTTCGTTTAAGCATAATATTATATCATTCATAATTTTGGTGTAGTAAAATATGTCTCATGTCTCACTGAGATTATGTTTGTATAGTGCGTAGATTATTGTGTTTTAATAGACTTATCATGACTTTCACTATAACAATATCGTTATCATTATTAAGCCTTTTATCTATGTATTACTTGCTTTGGGTTAAAGGAATGTGCTGTACACTCGGAGATTGTTTTAACATGTGAAGTAAAGATATAAAATGCACTGTTACTTTTTTTTCCATTTAAGTAATATGTTTCATATAACATTAACCGCTACGGCGTATTTATTTCCCTTCAGTTATGGAAAGGAATATACACTGACAATGTTTTCATACTGGCATATATCCATAACAAGGGAAGTTCAATGCTTCTATGAAGTGACGATTAAAATGGCTTCAGCTATTTAGGCCATACTTTGCAGGTTTTTTTTTTTTAATTCATACTAGGAAACCCATTTACTTAGGTCACCTAAGTTGAGGATGGATATTGAAGATAACTTTACAGTCAAGCGACTTGATTCTCTCTGCTAAGACTAAAATTGTAACCCTTTGAACAACACTTAGATGGTTATGATTCATAACTTATGAACAAAAGACCAAGAAACCTCCTTTTAAAGGAAAACAGTTTCATCATATATAGGCCTATCTTGAAAGTCTTTTTTAAAATCAGTTTTTCATATATGAATATTTGGGATGAGTATGTAAATGGATCTGTATATTTGAATTTACAACTACCCCAAACAGATGACATGGTATTAAACATAGATTTTTTTTTTCAAGTTGCATGTTCTCCTCAATTCTGGTTCCTAATTGTAAAATAATGTGAATGGTGATATGAAAGATACACTTTTGGCAACAGCTGTATTTCATATATATTCTAAAAAGTGTTTTACTTGTAACATATCATTATAAAGTTACCAGTGGTAACTTTCGTCTTATTGTTTGTCATGTTTATGTATATAGCGCATATGGTGTTAAGGGGAACGTATTGTAATGTTATATATTTCAATGTTTTAGTTTCCTTTTATTTTTTTTTTCATTATAAACGTGATGCATTAGAGTGCAGGTTTTTCAAGGGAATTCTACCCTGTTCTAAGACGTGTTCACGTTATTGTGTTTTGCATATTTTCTTGCAGTCTGATTTCTTTACAAATGGTATATTTGGGAATGTGTTATAACCATTGAGTCCTTAATGCTTAAAAGTTGATAAACAGTGAATCAATCAGAAAATATCATTTGAGTACAAGGAAGGCCCCCTCTGGTTGCATCATTGTTCACTATTATGTATATACATTTTCAGAATTTTCTAGTAGGTGTAGGAATGGTTCTTAACGTAAATACGGGGTCTTCCTTCTCCCACAGCTAACAGTGCTCATACTATACTCTCACTTGAATTCATTCTGTCAGGACATAACAATGCCATCCATTGGGCTCATTTAAACTGCTCAAAATATTAATTATTTGCACTTAGTAAATTTCACTTTTGTGATTGTGTTCCCAATGAACCTCTAGTAAATGATGATTATTCACCATTCACGGTTCAAGAACGATTATGTCAATAATAGGCGCACAGCTATTATATTTGTTCAAATATGTACAATAAAATGTACTTTGTAATTACGAAGGGTTAATGGAGACGCATAGTAGTACATATTTTCCTGTCTGACATGAAGAAATAGACCGAGATAATCGCAAGCAGAGAATATTTTGTACATAACAATATTCCTGGTGTCATGAATATGTTGTTGTCTAGCACTGTGTTAAAACTTGTATATGAATTCAGAACGATACAGTGATATTATGAAATATTTTGATGTAAGAAAGTAATGTGCCTGTTCTTGGCATGCTGTGGAAGCATGCTTCAAAAGATCATTATCATTATCGTGATGTAACTGGACCTGTAGAAGGTCACCCTATCAGTTTATACTTATCCGAAGGTATCGCATGTGCATTTGCAAGACTTTTTAATCTTCATTTGGAATCGGATTCTATCATTACATAATTATGAAAAGACAAACGTTCGCTTCTTACAAAATTTCTCGAGTTTCATATCATTTTGTTGAGTGACCGAAGTGCATATCATATTCTTCTGTAAATTTTCAAAATCACAGCATATTAGGTGATTTTGGTCAAATATGTACAATAGTTTAATTTGTAAATAGTTCAACAAAGGCTTAATGGAGATGCATACAAGTACAAGTATTTATATGTAACGTAAATGAATTTCGAGAAGTTAACCGCAACCAGAGAATATTTTGTACATAACTATAATACCTTGTAGCTTAGCACTGTGTTTAAACTTGCATATTTGAATTCTGCAGAATTATACAGTGATATTATGAAATTATGAAAAGATCATTTCTATACCATTGTGATGGACCTGTAGAAGGTCATCCTGTCATTTTATACTTATCTGAAGGTATCGCATGTGCATTTGCAAGTCATTTTCACCTTAATTTGGAATCGGATTTTATCATTACATATGAAAAGACAAACATTTGCTTCTTACAAAATTTCTCGAGTTTTATATCATTTTGTTGAATGACTGAAGTGCATATCCTATTCTTCTGTAAATTTTCAAAATCACAGCATATTTGGTCAAATATGCACAATAGTTTAATCTGTAAATAGTTCAACAAAGGCTTAATGGAGATGCATACATGTACAAGTATGAATTTCGAGAAGTTAACCGCAACCGGAGAATATTTTGTACAAAACTATAATACCGGTATCATGAATATGTTGTAGCTTAGCACTGTGTTTAAACTTGCATATTTGAATTCTGCAGGATGATACAGTGATAGGTATGAAATTATGATATTATGAAAAGATAATTTTTGTCATTATCGTGATTTAACTGGACCTGTAGAAGGTCACCATATCAGTTTTTACTTATCTAAAGGTATCGCATTTGTGCATTTGCAAGTCATTTTCACCTTCATTTGGAATCGGATTTTATCAATTGCATATGAAAAAAAAATATTCGCTTCTTACAAAATTTCTTGAGTTTGATATCATTTAGTTGAATGAAGAAGTGGATATTATCTAGTATAAACTTTCACTCTCCATGATTTTATCATATTGTTTCCTAAATGCTTTTCATTTCATTTATATGTACATAGTGGTGGCGATCTGTTCTACTAAGTTACTAGTTTCGTCGTTTTATAGTTGACAGAAAATTGATATCTTGTTGAAAAAAAAATTGATAATGTATTGATATCAATTTTTGTGCGTGCCCAGTGGTGTATTTCGATATGTATTGATCAAGCATATATAAAAGCAAAAACTGAAGAATATTGTAAACATGCTTTTACTTACCGGTTTTCACCTTTTTTCAGTTTTTTTTCTGATAATTTGCTATGATAATGACGTATTTCATAAACCCAATGTAAAGTTGATAATTACAGGATCAGTCATTACTTCAGACTATATATTTAGCTGAATATACATGTAAACGAATACTGTTTAATCAGTTTAGTTGGAGGTTCTGGAGATATATGGTATTCTTGTCATTGTTATCCAGCCGGACGTGTATAGGTTTTACAACTGCTTTATCGTGTATAGGTTTTACAACTGCTTTATCGTGTATAGGTTTTTCAACTGCTTTAGAAATCAGTGTCCTGAAGGATCATTAGCTCCTGCACATTTTGAAAAACAAATTATTTTGGTTTGGATTCCGGTTACCTACAAAAATCACACTTTATGAAATGACTTGATTTGTAAATCATTTTGTTTAAGAAAATATACTGAAGAAATGTAAATTGTGTAAAGAGACGTTTATAAAAATATACTTTACTTTTTAAGATCTTTTTTCGTTAAAATATGTCTTTGTTTATAGGTGTGGACGAAATGTTTTATGGTTTAATTTTACATGTTATGAACTATTTTTGATTGGAAATGAATCAAAACAGAGTGATTCTGCACCTCCTTTAGAGAAAAATATTATGTATATTAGTTGCTATCACACGAAAGTTTCGGTTATTTCATTTGAGGAAACTAATTTCTCAGTATATCATTTGTATATAGGTAAGCCGATTAAAAAAATTATGTAACTAAAAAAGTACTTCTTTTAGCACTTGGCCTGTTTTCACTATTGCAATGCAGGCACACGCTCAAAAACAATGAATATT
This sequence comes from Echinometra lucunter, assembly GCA_029962745.1. Taxonomy (NCBI): domain Eukaryota; kingdom Metazoa; phylum Echinodermata; class Echinoidea; order Camarodonta; family Echinometridae; genus Echinometra; species Echinometra lucunter. Next base: position 2,642,687 of record CM057168.1, on the reverse strand, counting down.
TTATGAAATTGAGAATTACTGACGCATCGTTCACGTTTTGTATTACTCAGACACTTTTTCATCAATATAAGGTTTGTGACAGTGTTTCAAGACTTAAGACTTAATTGATAACTCTTTAGCATATACCTTGAAGGGGTTCATTTTTAACAGTCAGGGGCGGCGCTACAAGGGGGCGGGGTGAATGCCCCTCTTGATTTTTCAAGTGATTACAAAAAAAGGGGAAAAAGAGAAAAAGAAGAAGAGGATATGGTTGGGAAAAAGAGGCCTGGAGCTTGCAACTATATAATACCCCTATTCGTTTATTTAAAACGTCATTAAATTCACCTATATGGGTCATCTCCCCCCCCCCCCCCATCAAGATACCTTCCGCCGCCCCTGTATTTAAAGGCAGAATAACAGTTTTCATTGATCTTTATTTGGTTTCATTCATTATATTATTATAAAATGACTGCATGATCATTAATCTAGATGCATTGAACCTGCTTCTTACCCTTAATAGGAGTGATTATGGATGAATCATAATTTGTTGGTTATCATCTCATCACCAATAAACTAGACAACAATACTTCATTGTCTTCTAGTATCTTTGCTTGAGTATAGAGGCATTTGGATCTCCTCTGTATCCTATCTGAAGTTCTTACACATCTTACATACAAATGAAGAGCTTGCTTCCAAAAGGGCTATATCCACTTTTTTTTTTTAAATCAAAGTTGAATTATTTTCGTCATTGTGTTATTCAACTGGAGAAATTTACTATGAATAAAATTTTGAAGCATAATTATCGATGAATAGAGAAGACATAGTGCTTTCCAAGTTTAAGTTTCCATTGAATCTTGTACAAACTCAGATCAAAGAAAATGCATTTTTCTCTCAAGTTACCAAAATGGATTGAGCGCCTTTTGGAAGAACGCCCTTCAAAAAACACACGCATGAAAGGTTTACTATCCTGCCTATACATGATTTTTCAAATGATTAAAACAAAAATAAAAAAAAAATAAAAAAAAAGAGGAGGAAGAAGAAAGAGGAGGGCGGGGAAAGAGAGGCATTGGGCTTGCAACTATATAATACCCCTATTTGTTCATTTAAAATGTCAATGAATTCACCTATGGGTCCTCTTGCCCCGCCCCCTATCAAAATACTCTGGTGCCGCCCCTGGATGAATTATTGTTCACGGAAATATAACCTTATTCTGGATTTCAAGAGATAAAGCACAAGAACAACACTAAGAATAAGCGCGAACTCGCGCCTATTCTATGAGATTTCCAGAGTGGATTTATAAATCCACACTGGAGATTTCGAAATAGCGCCATCTCAGTCCTGAACTACTAATTCTATCCCGCATCCCGCAGAACGCAGAACATGGCAGATTTTTGTATGATTTACACAACGATTTTTCAAAACCCATGCATGGACAGGGCTTATCTCGCAGAGATGAGTGCCTGATACAACAACTAAGGGTAGGTAAGTGTAAGGTTGAATCTCTTTCAAATTAAGCTGCATGATACTGGTCTTTGTGAAATATGTCAAGAATATGAGACGGACAAACATTTTATTCTACATTGTTCAAGATATGACAGCAGAGGCGTTGATCCTGGGGGAAAAAAAAGAAAATTTCGGGGGGCAAAGATATCATTCCCCCCCCCCCCCCAATAATTTCCGAAGCAAAAAAAAAAAAAGGGAAAAAAAGAAAAGGAAAAAAGGAAGAGAAAAGAAAGGAAAAGGAAGGAAGGAAGTGAAATGAAAGTGAAAAACAAGGAAAAAGAAAGAAAGTGGGACACGGGGAAGCGCTCGCTCGGTTTGCTCGCTCGCATTTAAGTATCTTAACTAATGCCAATGATAATTACTGTTCTTATGAAAGGAAATCGGTTTGCATCTTGTGTTTCTATCTAATGTTAAACTATTCTTCTACTCATAGGAAGTAATATAACCAAACAAGATATCTCTCCAAGAAATCGAGCAGGCAGCCAGTTGCCCTAAAAATTGATACACTTTCATTCGATAATGGCCTAGATACAGATAAAAACAAAAAACTAACAAAAACATTTTTTTCGTTAGCTCGCTCGCTACTCTCGCTGGTAAAGGCTAGATACATGATGATTTCGGGCAGCAAGTAGCTTATTATACCAGCGAAATTCCAAAATATCATATTTGGGCAGCAAGGTGGTTGACAAATTTTTTGGGAAGAATCCATATAATTTTGCCGGGATCGATAGTTGACTTTGCTCGCTATGGTAGAAACAGAATGAATTAGGACTGCAAGCGAGGTAGTTAAAACAGTGTCATATTCAGCACACAGGTGATCGGATGTATCATTTAGATATCATACAGGCATGACAGGTATATGGTGTATTCTGATGATGACAATAATAATAATAATAATAATAATAATAATAATAATAATAATAATAATCCGTTCTTGTATGGCACATATCACATTATTATCACATTATTATATATTTATGATGACGAAATAACACTTCTATGATACGAAAAAGGGTATATTTTTCCTCGCTCGCTGCGCTCGCTCGTTTAATATCAATGATTTTCAAAAGCAAACGAATTCGGTAAGTGAGATGAGACCGAATAGATAATGTAGATGTTTCATGGGCTCACGGTGTAATTTGCCGAAAGGGTTACTACTTCTACCATCAAAAACAGTGTGTGCTTCCTCGCTCGCTTCGCTCGCCCGTAATATTGAAAAACAGAGCGGTTTGGGGGGCAGCAACAATGGACCAGCGATGTGACAAAATAGAGTTCATATTTGGCAGCGAAGTAACCAAATATACATATATTAGGTATCATATATGCCTATAGTGAATTTTGATCCTAAACCCTTCTCTCATAACAAGAAATTTGTTATTGTTTGCTCGCTCGCTTTGCTCACTTGCAAAATTTACAAAAAAAAGGCAGGATGGCTCACAATCTAGCAAGATGCGTAATTTCCCCAAATTAAAACTGATATAGGCCTATATATGTGAGGGTGTGTGTGTGTGTACAAATACGTACACACACACACACACACACATATATATATAATATATCCCCATATAAATAAATATATATATATATATATATATATATATATATATATATATATATATATAAACGTATATATCAGTAGCCGTGGGTTCATCTCCGCTTGGTCGTCTTGTCCCCCCCCCCCCCCCCCCCGAAAAAATGGATCGACGCCTCTGTATGACAGGGAAAGAAATCGTTTGCAAGACAGGATCAAATAAAAAAATCTAGATTTGAAACAATTATTGACGTCTAACCCAATTTTTACTAGAGAGTTATCGGGCTATATATATGACATAAAACCTTTTAGATAGCTTTTTAAGCTGTCACTGGTCATCTTCGTAAGTGAACATTTTGGTTTAGACATACTGGTATTTGCAGTTTTTCCATGAACAATTGCAATTCACTCCCACCCCTTTATTTTCTCCTTTTCATTGCATGTGCATTTAAATATCGCGAATAAATACAAAGGATCATAACCAACAACTAAGGAATATTAATAATATTGTAACCATATCACTACTAACTTCATTTTCACAAAGAAAAGCTGCTCGCTGGCTTTGATCCGAAGCCGACGCCAAAACTCCGAAAATGACTGGCGCAAATAATCTGAAGAGATTGGAGAGCGCCATCTTACCAAGAACCAACCAACCAACCGCTTTTTTCTCTCCCAGCATGCACCATTCTGATCAACGTGAGCTTTATTTTTGAGACACATCTGTAAAAATGTGTATGTATTCAGACTAATAAAGGCAGTTCACTAGAAGCCAAGAAGGGCGTAATGTTTCTCGACAGTCTCTGGTTGTGAGTAGCCGCAAGTTGGCGCTGTTGTAAATACATTTTCAGAGCTACATAAGCGCCATTTCACTGTGGCTATAATATAAACACTCTAAATTCCTTATAATTGAATCAGGCACAACTCCAAAATTCGAATAAATATCGCGATCTTGTAGATTTATAAATAAATCTTGTTGATTACAATTTCCTAATCTAATACTGAGGTTGTACCTACTTACAAGCGATTTAGATTCATTTCTAATCTAAGAAATTTAGAGTGAAGTTTTTATCACTAATGCAAACATTTTGAAGTGATTTATTGGAACGGAAAAAATATTCGGCATAAATATCTTTCAGAAAATGGGACATCATCAACGCGAGTCACAATTATAGACATCTCATAGCGATTTATTCACTGGAACGGAAAGCGTTGGTATAACTCTATCATGAAATGAACGTCATAATGTATCCACGCGAGTCACAATTACAAACATCTCATAGCGAATTACTGATTGGAACGGAAATCTTTGGTATACCTCTATGTTGAAATTAACATCATAATTATTCATGTATCTTGGGCGAGTCAAAAGGTACACTTCTACAGATAAATGCACCTGATTAATATCTACACTGTAAACACTTATTAGCATTGATATCAAAACATTGCAAATAGAAAACTCCTCATTCGGCCAGACTATTGCCGTTTTATCTCTGTCTAGGCATGCAGGCCTCAAATATTTTTTATCCTCGTTTCTCTTCTTCTTTCCTTCCATTATTATTATCATTATTAGCATTATCCTTTATTCGGCTATACAGATAACGTAAAAAAGAACATTACACTGACGATGAAACAATACAGTATACATACAGAAATGCTGAAAATAATAACATTTGATGCCTCGAGTGCACTGTCAAGTTGCCAGGAATGGGGTAAGCAAAATTCATCACTGAAACACATAGGGTCCCTCATTCCGACTTGCAGTACACCCCGGGAACCGATAGAACCATTCTGTTCTTTTTGTCGTTGTCATGTAATTGGGTTTTATTTACCAAGGGTAGCCACAACAGTATTGCTATATTGCTCTTCCTGCGAATGCTGCCATTATTATTACCCCAGCAATGCCAGGTACCCATTTATTACACCCGGGTTGAGAGGGACATACGTAGGCAAAACATGTTACACCCAGAGAGGATTGAACCCTGGGTCCCGTTTCACAAAACTTGTTATCAATAAAAAGTTGCAATAACTGTTATAAGCTACTGTAATCCTGTCATCTGATTGGCTAATAGCAAATTTGTTATATTATGTGGCAGTTGATACTGATAACAACAAATGGGGGCCCAGGACCTCTTGTATGGGAGGCGAGAGCCTTCATCACTATATTGAGAGAGCATAAGCGTGGAAGAATGGGAAACAACTGGAGAGATTGTAACAGGAGAGAGAGGGGGGTAACAGAGTGAAAGAGAGATGAGATATACGAGAAGGAGAGATATGAAAAGAGAAGGAGACATTATCTTTTCTAGACTTGTGAACCAAGGTGTGCAGAGTGCCCAAAATGTGCTGTTTTGTAGCCGTTTGGAACCGTTTCGTATACAATTTCCTAGGGAGAAATCTAATTGGACAAACTTAGCCGTTTTCTAGCCGTTTTCAAAAGGGCTACAAAACGGCTACAAAACAGCTAGTTGCTCACTGTGATATTCCTCTCTTTAGTTCTGATCAAATTCAGTGTTATCAGGTAAACATGGTAACGATTCTAAAAAAAAATTACAACGTGGGAGATCACGGAGGTCATGGCAATCCAAGAATTTGTTAATTAAAAGGGGGGATGCAACAGTCGGACAAAAATTCTGATGAGCGAAGCTGATTAACAAGGAAATAAAATATAGAATATACAGAGAGATGCTGATAAATAAAGTGAATGAGGAGGAGGAGGAGGAGGAGGAAGAGAAGAAGAAGAAGAAGAACGAAAGCTTTTAATTTTTACTTTTCAAAATAAAACTTTATTTATATTACATAGAAAAATATAATACAAATAAAAGTGATAGACATTAAAGCACTTTACATGTCAACTTTGTCCACCATACCACTAGAACAAATGAGAACACAGAAAAAGAAAAAAAAAGAAGGAAAAAAAGACGAAGTAAATGGTCATTATAGATAAAGGTGGATACAGATTTGGTGTCGAGTATAAGGATATTGTACTTTGGTATCAAGCGAGGGCATGCCGCTCCACCCCTTCACCTTTACCCTCAAATCAGCAAACAATACGCAGTAACAAACTGATATCATTTCTGGCATAGATGTCGCATTACGTGATGCAGGCATCAATAGTGTTATTTGAACAAACAAACAAACAAACTGTTCAGTATCTCGGGCTTTCTATCGTACTGCTATTGTAGCAATAGCTAACCAGAGTCCTGAAATGTTGCTTGCCAGTTACACTTTTGCCTTGGAATGGAGATATATGCGAAGAACAAAATGATGCCGGTGAATAACGGATATTCCGTTCAAAATAAATAATAGTGTTAGATAATCTCTCGTCAAAAACAAACATGGTTTTCAGGTGTTTTTTTTAAACTGTGAAATAGTTTTAAATATATTGTTTAAATAATACTAAAGTTCTT
>CM057168.1:2546768-2635770 GCA_029962745.1 Echinometra lucunter | reverse complement strand
CATATGTAGGCCTACCTACTCAAGCGTGACATTATTAAAACTGTTTATTTAACAGTATAACACACGCTCAGCAAGATAACTGATATTAAATTTTCATTCACCTGAAGTAATGTCATGCTTGTCATGCAGTTGACTTTCCCCATTTCCCGTTGATATCGTGTTCACTCAAACACGCAATTTCGAGCAAAATATCAGAATGGGTTTTAGAAAGTTGATGGCGTTACACATACAGAGCTGAAATTGAATTGTGCATATGCATTAATGCCATATTCGCAGGAATTTTTGCATTTCTTGCTTCAGCTTTAAAGTGTGCTCACTCAACCATGACACCAATGCTTCCTCTGATCTTCCTACAACACGTGATGATACTTGTTAGTAACAATATTTCATGTCAATTCTTGCAATAAATTTAATGGATTTTGCAATTTTAGGAAGATTGAACATTGCCATTTCCCCCTAAAACTGTGCTCACCCAACCGTGAAAAAGCGTGAAAGGTGTCAGGATAGGTGTGAGTCGATCAAACATTGAATAATAAAACAACAACAGCACTTAAACAGACACCAGAAACGGAATTTGCCAAAATCTTGTTTCACAGACCCTCATAAATGACTCTTGTGACTTTTGAAAAATGACATTTTGCTTCAATGTATGATCACTCATCCATGACTCGACGTATCAATCTCATTTTTACACAGAAGCTGGTCAATAAGTGTTGGAACATTTCTGCTAAACCATTTTCCTTAAAACCTCTTCGTTAAAAAGTTACAGCATTTTCCTTAGGGGTGAAGTTACTTTTTTGTTGTGTTTATTTCATTTAGCATTTTTAATCTCAAACTTAGATTGTGCCCTGCAGTTCTTTTCGACACTGTACACCAATATCGCAATAATGCAATGAAAAACTTTTGGCTCGCTTAATTCACTCCATTATAAAAATCAAGATACTAGAAAGCTCCCAATTCGCAAAACAGTCCTATGGTCCCATGTTACCATGATTCAAGTTTTGTTCAATTCCTTGATTGGTCAGCATGTTCAACCAATGCCATCTTTTGTTTTGGTTTGTTTTAATTTGATTTGTCTCGCATTCCTTTACGAAAGTGATTAAATTCCTAATGCCTTAAATTTTCTTGTTACCTTCATAGAAACATAATTTGCAATTTTTATGTACATCTTTAGACATTTTGGGTCTACGCAGTGAATTAAGTAGTCAGAAGGTAATACAAAGCACAAGCTCGAGTTAATCTACTAACACCTCCGGACATACTTCTGTCAATTTAAGACCATCAACACAATTAATTCCATCTATTCGGTCATTTTGCCTCAGGCCCTCATTCACCTTTACTACATTTCATTCTGACGATGAAGCTACAGTAAAGACAGCACTTTTCTTCTCACACTCTTGCAGTAAGAACAGCATATGTCTTCTCCAACTCCTTAAGGACGAACAAAATCTACATACCTGATATTCCACCTGTACGTACTATTATAACAGGCCACTTCTACGTATAGGTATCCATGTCCTGGTGGAAATCTAACATAAAGATGTCAATTTGCGAGTCCGAAAAAAAGTCGTCCAAACATGGCGGCGGGAACGTCGCATTAACTGCCAAAATCTGTTAAACATATTGAATATTAAGTTAACCTTTGCTAGGAATGATATTGGGCAACGCCTCTATTTGTCATCGTGGGGTCATGTGATCTATATGTGCAATTTCATATATCCCATCATTTTAGTCCCAGGAGTTTGTGTAAACATGGTTTCACCTGTTACCCCTTTTAAAACTTGCCTTCTCTATATTGCTGAGTTTGTTATGGTTAATCATTTTCAGTAAACCTGTTCAAATAATAAGTTAAATATTGCTAGGAATGATATCGGGCACTACCTCTATTTGTCATTGTGGGGTCATGTGATCTATTACGTGCAATTTCATATATCCCATCATTTTAGTCCCAGGAGTTTGTGTAAACATGGTTTCACCTGTTGCCCTTTTAAAACTTGCCTTCTCTATATTGCTGAGTTTGTTCTGTGGTTAATCAGTAAAGTTTGTATTCGCAGATCTTTGTCATTTGCTCAGTGCAAAAATAAATAAGTATATTTTATTTGTAAATGCGGAATGATTGCCAGTTCTATGTGATCACTATGTAAGCAGTTTATCTAATCAATCATTTGAAAAGCCATTTCATATCAAACTTCTCTATCGTTTCGAATTCGTCACTTTGCCCAGATATTTTTCAGCAGTGCTGTCTTTAAGTTAGCATTACTTCATAATATTTCATCGGCTGTAACTTCATTATGATGAAGACCGCGGTGATAATGAAAGATATATTTGGATATTTATAACTTTTAACCCTGTACACATTATATTTGCGATTCTATTGTTTAGTTTCGCTATTGTGCTTTGTACATTCATTTTGTTTATATATTATGTTGGAAATGGAAATAAACGAAATGAAATAAAATGATACGGAATGAAATAAAATAAAACGAAATGAAATAAAATAAAATGAAATGAAATGAAATGAAACAAAACGAAATGAAATGAAATGATATGACATGACAATTTTTATTGATGAGGCAAATCCAAATAGTTATAATCTTTTTAAATTTTGAAATCGGTAAAAAGGTATTTTCTTGCCTTTTCATAAACACCATGTCAAACAAATCGTGCGTTATAATTATGACGATATTTTAATGTGTGTTAAATGTTTAATTTGATTTTAGTATAAAATTAACTTGTATGCAAAAAAAAAAAAGAAAAAAAGAAAAAGACACTGTGGCTTTCAACAATTTGCAGGCAGAAATTCTGTTGTTACACTCATACGCATCATTATTTCCCCTTTGTTAGTTTGGTCGTTTGGGTATTAAAATTTTGTGTGTTTGTTTTGTTTTGTATTATTTGGACTCTCCTAAATATTCATTTTTCAAAATATGAATTCTGTTATTTTTGCTTGTAGCCAATTTATGAAATAAAAAAAATAAACATGCTTATTTTCACTAGAAAAAGAAAATATGAAAACATGGTAAAAGACAGTTTATGTTTTACGTCAGGTGTTCAGAAGGTAATTTTTTACAAATTTTATTTGTTTCCAGAATAAATATAGAGATATTTCTATGATATCTCGATAATGAAAAATACTTCCATCATTCACAGTGAACCATATTTTAAAAAGTACAGATTTGTAGCCGTTTGTAGCCGTTTTGTAGCCGTTCTGTAGCCGTTTACTGTGTTTGCAGTTTTGTAGCCGTTGTCACAAGGGCTACAAAACGGGAAAACAACCCGGCTATAATCTGCTGATTTTGCTCACTGTGATTTACTTTGGTGATTTAAGATTGTTAGCATCCATTATTGTCCTCCGGTTACGTGTTTTGAGGGAGCTTAGCGTGCTAGTAATCTGTATTTGTACATATTTACAGATAATCGAACAAAGTACAATTGCACAAGCTGTTTGTTCTCACTACATTCCCACCTATAAATGCTATAAAATAATACTTAAATTCATATGCATCAATTTCTATGAACTGTCCTCTGTCATCCTTGATTTGATTAACACTATTATAGAAGTTAAAATCGTGGAATTACATGTGACATGGGACACTATTTAAATGAGTTCAACATGTCTCCACTGGAGGGATTACTTGATGGAATTCTTTGCTCAGTGACATTGTCATGATGATTATAATCTAAACTTTCTCAAAACTCTGACAATGTCTCATGTACGTACGAAAATTTACCATCTGAAAAACAAACTGAGATCTTTTTACAGGCCCCTCTATCGAAGTGTTTTTGTTGTTGTTTCCCTATTTGCTCTCTATTTATCTCTACCTCTCCCATTACCTCTAAATCTCTTTCTGTCTCCCTCTCTCTTCTTCCAATCCTCTATAAACGTATATGAATACTCTTCCCCTTTCCTTTCTATCCCCTCCTTGATCTTCCATCCTTGTCACTCTCTCTGTCTCTCTCTCTCTTCTTTCAATTGTCTATAAACGTATATGAATACTTTCACCTTTCCTTTCTGCCCTGTAATTGATCTTCCATCCTTGTCACTCTCTCTCTCTCTTCTTTCAATTGTCTATAAACGTATATGAATACTCTTCCCCTTTCCTTTCAACACCCCCTTGATCTTCCATCCTTGCCACTCTCTCAGTCTCTCTTCTTCCAATAATTGTCTATAAACGTATAGGAATACTTTTCCCCTTTCCTTTCTACCCCCTCCCTGATCTTCCATCCTTGTCACTCTCTCCCTCTCTCTTCTTCCAAGAATTGTTTATAAACGTATATGAATACTTTTCCCCCTTTTCTTTCTACCCCCACCTTGATCTTCCATCCTTGTCACTCTCTCTCTCTCATTCTCTTTCTCATTCATCCCTCTTTATCTTCCTTTCCTTCCTCACCTTTCTTTCTTTCTCTTTTTTATTTCTCTTCTATACCCTCCTCTTTTTCAAAATTCCAGTTGGTACTGCTCAAATTAGATCATAAAGCTGAAATCCATCCCACATCTTAAAGGGTAAGTCCACCGTAGAAATTTCACTGTTTCAATTAAAGCAGATAAATTTGAACAGCATTTTAAAAAACAAATGAGCAAAATCGGTCAAAGAATAAGAAAATTACACTCATTTACATTTTTCTACTAAATTACTCACGGCTCTACAAATTGGCAACACTGACGACATTATATGCGAGCAACTCTTCATTAGCTTTGTACATCAAATTTCACTTTTTCTCAATTTTCTCGGTAGTTACACATTTTCTAACCCCCATAGTCAATGTACGTTCATAAGAATGGCTTTTTTACATAACATACTTTGACTATGGGTGAGAATATGTGTAACTTCCAAGAAAATTAAGAAAATGTGAAATTTCATGTACAAAGCTCATGTACCTGCTCACATTATGATGTCAGCAGTGTTGCCAATTGGCAGATCCGAGAGTAATTTACTAGAAAATGTTAATGAGTGTATTTTTTTTTTATTCTTTGACCGATTTTGCTCATTTCTTTTTTAAAATGCTGTTCAAATTTATCTCCTTTTCTTGAAATAGAGAAACTTCTAGGGTGGAATGGTTCAAAATGATACTGTAATTATAATGTTTGCACAGTCACCCGAGATATGAGACTGGCTTGTCATAATAACCATGATAGGGGGGGGGGACATGATAAGCATTCGCCTCCTACCCCCCGCCCCCCGCCCCCCTGCAGCGCCGCCCTGATTTCTACGTGCAATATTTGAATTCAGTTTGACTTCCTGCAAATTTGTGGATCAGAATTATTATATAACGCGATACAAAAACATCAAATTTATTTCAAAAGTCCAATTACTGGCGAAATATCAAATCTAAAAAAAAGGTAGAACTGGTAATGAATTGTACTGCCAATTCAAAAATTTAAATGTTCAACTTTCGAAAGGAGCACTTTTCTTCTTATGTATATCTTATATCCCTCTCCGCTTCAGAATATTTATCAAGATAGACGGTGCATTTTTAATGGTTTATTTGTTATTGTTATTATATTACTATATACAGTTAGGGAGCAGAATTTAAAAAAAAAAATGAAGGTTGGCTTCTTTTCATTGATGATTATCATGATTATTGTTCATTCTATAGAAAGTTATTTCGTGGAAATTCGCACATATCTTCAGGAGGTCATTAACTAACAGGATATTGCACTAAATTAAGTATCCCATGCGGCACAGAGCAGGGACATCGCCCTAAACTTTCACCTCATTTGCATAATTTTCTTATCTCTTTTTCTCACTGAAGCGTAAGAGATCGGGATTTCGATAAAAATCGAATCAGAGGAACTCCCTAACAAGACTCATAATGATTAACCAATTAAGCAATTGAATTTTCGTCGATAGGGGCAAAGAGAGCTTTTTGAGTCCCACATGCTCACTGAAGCGTGAACTTTCAATTAAATGCTATGAGATCATTGATACATGTACACTGGTCATGTAGACATGCTATAAATGTTCTTTTTGTGCACTAAAAATCATATTGAATATGATTTTTAGTGCACAAAAAGAAGGCAAAAATTTCAACATGGTGATATTTTGTTTTTATTAATGTGTTCATTCAACCGTGAATTGATAGGTATCAATTGCAAAAGTTGCAAACCCCCTTGCAAAACATGAATTCCTCTGCATTTGATCAGTTTCACCGCGCAAAAGATGTCAAAACTGCAGTTTTTGCCATTTTCTCCTCTTGCTCACTCAAGCATGTAATTCGATGCACAACTCACTTGGCATGTTTGGTAACGAATAAAATTTATGTTGCGTGCCTTCAAACGCAGAAAACTTAAGTATATTCCGATATCACTGCATCAAAGTCACGGCACAAGGCTTGTGAACTTCAAAAAATGATAATTTTGCATATTTGTCGTGTTCACTGAAGCGTGACTGAAGGGTTTGCCCTGAATTTTCCAGGAAATGTAACTGAGAAGTGTAGCTACATGATTCTGTATTCGGATTTCATCAAAGTTTCCTGATCGAAAAAAAATACAGGGATATGTTATAGGGGGAACTTATTTTCTGTTTTATGTTTACATGTAATTGGAAAATTAAGAAATGAGTCAACTAAAAGCCAAATGCAAAGAGGAGATAAAGAACTTTTGTATTATTTAAACAAGATATAATAAAACTATTTCACAGTTAAAAAAACAAACAAAAACAAAACCCATGTAAACCATGTTTGTTTTGACGAGAGATTATCTAATACTATTATTCATGTTGAACGGAATATCCATTATTCACCGGCATCATTTTGTTCTTCGGATTTATCTCCATTCCAAGGCAAAAGTGTAACTAGCAAGCAATATTTCATGGCTCTGGTTAGCTATTGCTACAATAGCAGTACGATAGAATACCCAAGATACTGAACAGTTTGTTTGTTTGTTTGTTCAAACTAACACTATTGATGTCTGTATCACGTAATGCGACATGCATGTCAGAAATGATATCAGTTTATTATTGCGTATTGTTTGCGGATTTGAGGGTAAAGGTGGGGGGGGGGGGGAGGGGCATGCCCTCGTTTGAAACCAAAGTACAATATTCTTATACACGACACCAAATCTGTATCCACCTTTATCTATAATGACCATTTACTTCGTCTTTTTTTTCTTTTTTTTTTTTTTTCTTTGTTCTCATTTGTTCTAGTGGTATGGTGCACAAATATGACATGTAAAGTGCTTCAATGTCTATCACTTTTATTTGTATTATTTTTTTTCTATGTAATATAAATAAAGTTTTACTTTGAAAAAGTAAAAATAAAAAGCTTTCGTTCGTTCGTTCTTCTTCTTCTTCTTCTTCTTCTTCTTCTTCTTCTGCTTCTTCTTCCCCTCTCCTCCTCATCCTCCTCCTCCTCTTTCTCCTCAGTATTTCTCAGCATCTCTCTGTATATGTTATATTTTTTTCCTTGTTAATCACCTTCGCTAATCAGAATTTTTCCTGACTGTTGCAACCCCCCCTCCCCTTTTAATTAACAAATTCTTGGATTTCCATGATCTTCGTGATCTTCCACGTTGTGAGTTTTTACAACCTTTACCATGTTTATCTGATAACACTGAATTTGATCAGAACAAAAGAGAGGAATATCACAGTGAATAACTAGCTGTTTTGTAGCCGTTTTGTAGCCCTTTTGAAAACGGCTAGAAAACGGCGAATTTTGTCCAATTAGATTTCTCCATAGGAATTGTACACGAAACGGCTACAAAACGGCAAATTTTGTGCACTCTGCACACCTTGGTTCACTAGTCTAGCAAAGATAATGTCTCCTTCTCGTATATCTCATCTCTCTTTCACTCTGTTACCCCTCTCTCTCCTGTTACAATCTCTCCAGTTGTTTCCCATTCTTCCATGTTTATGCTCTCTCAATATAGTGATGAAGGCTCTCGCCTCCCATACAAGAGGTCCTGGGCCCCCAATTGTTGTTATCAGTATCAACTGCCACATAATATAACAAATTTGCTATAAGCCAATCAGATGCAAAGATTACAGTAGCTTATAACAGTTATTGCAACTTTTTATTGATAACAAGTTTTGTGAAACGGGACCCAGGGTTCAATCCTCTCTGGGTGTAACATGTTTTGCCTACGTATGCCCCTCTCAACCCGGGTGTAATAAATGGGTACCTGGCATTGCTGGGGTAATAATAATGGCAGCATTCGCAGGAAGAGCAATATAGCAATACTGATGTGGTTACCCTGGGTAAATAAAACCCAATTAAATGACAACGGCAAAAAGAACAGAATGGTTCTATCGGTTCCCCGGGTGTCCTGCAAGTCGGAATGGGAGACCCTCTGTGTTTCAGTGATTAATTTTCCTTACCCCATTCATGGCAACTTGACAGTGAACTCGAGGCATCAAATGTTATTATTTTCAGCATTTCTGTATGTACTGTATTGTTTCATCGTCATTGTAATGTTCTTTTTACGTTATCTGAATATCCGAATAAATGATAATAATAACAATAATAATAAATTTTAAAGAGTTGCATAACGATTTCAAAAAGATTTATCCACGCCTGATACCCTGTTTGTGTTTTGTTTTTGGCTTTTGCAGACCATTATGATGAAACAATAAGATTGTTTACATCTCCCAGAGGGATTTTGCGCCTCCTGGAAAGGCGCGCTTTTTTGGTGGCGCGTAATCGAACGCGCGCCACTTTTGCACTCGGAGCGCAAACATACGGTTATGGATGCGCGTGGGAATGGAAATTGTGTCATTCTCTCGTGGCTTTTTGTCGGAGCAAGACGTGTGGATTGGGAAAATTAAAAATCAACGTGGAATAAACGTGGAATAAACGTGGAATACCTAGACCAATAGAATACGAGATGGATCTTTGTGAACTTGTCATTGATAGTTAGATTGCTGATTGAAACTAGTAACGTTAAGACAGTTGTGATAATTTTGCAGCGAAATGAAACTCCCTTGGGTCGGGGTATTTTATAGATTTAACAGTTAGGCTACATGTAGGCTAGCGAAAGTCAACCAAGTCAACTCAGTGTCATTGTCGTAATCTTCACAACCAGAATCGACTGGCAGGAGGAGACTGAACAGTGGGTCAGTGTAGGGACGGGTGGAATTCCCGAGTAGCGTGATCAGATGAAGAGGACTAGATCTAGGTCTAGATCTAGTACGACTACTAGGTCTATACGACGTCGACTCTGCATTCCACACCATAAACATGAGACTTGAGAGATAGCCTCGAGCTGGTGCTGGCGAGGAATTACCATGTCATGAATGATACGGTGAGTCGAACCCAAGGGTAGAGTCTAGTGTTTACCAAATATTATTAAATGATATGTCCCGGCAGGTTGGGTGAGCTAGGCCCATCCGGGCAAAATGGACTAGGTCTATAGCAGTTACTGAGTTTGATATGTTAGTACTAGGCATAAGCCCTGGCCTGGAATATTCACAAATCGTTTCAGAAATATGATTGGCAATTGATATCTTTTAAAACGTAAATATTGGTGGAGACCGGTGGAAGTCCAAGAATATATTGCGATCAGTTGAAGGGCAAGTTTTATGAGGTTTCAGTTTCCTTATTAACGAGACAGTGTCCGGCCACACGATCCCCAGGCATAGGCCATGGCTAGAGTGGCTAGGTCATGTAGGCCTAGACACTTAAAAGTAGTTGTGGGGGGAAAAAAAATAAAAAAAAAAAAACAAATAAAAAAATAAATAAATAAAAATGGGGTATGGCATGACTGTGGAAAATGATGTGCGAATTATTACCCTACGATTAGGGCAGAGTGGCTAGCTCATGTAGGCCTAGACACTTAAAGTAGTTGTGGGGGGAAAAAAATTGAAAAAAAATTAAAAAAATAATTAAAAAAGAAAAAAATGGGGTATGGCATGACTCGGTGTGAAATGATGTGCGAATTATTACCCTACCATTAGGGCAGAGGCTATGCTGGTTCGTGAAGCAGTTGCATGTATACCTTACACATAACTGGCTCGGGTTCGGAGAGAGCGCCAGTGGAAAAATGCGCCTGACGTTTACTAGGCGGTGCATGGGCAGGATGGTTGTTATTAGGCAAGCGTAGGTATAGACCAATTTCACAACGCAAGAGGGCAGCAGACTTTTCGAAACAGTTCGACATACTGCGGTGGGCGCTCCAACTTTTATAGTACACAAGTCACTAGCGCGTTATGCACATTCGTTCCATTTTTGTCTATTTTGACCAGTATGTGCAGATTTATTTTAATATTTGCAATGAGAAATTATCAAGGAAATTTAGGTCGCAGCTGTGCGGTGCTCAAATGCCACAAGAATTAGAGAAAGTTTAAAAATTGGATGCTAACTGAGTGCGAGATTCACTCGCTTTTGACTCATGAAGCCTGTTTGTGTGAGAAGCCGTACTCCCTACACAGGTTTCCGTAAGCAATGTAAACGAATTCGTCGCCAGTGGGTAAAAACATCAACAGAAAGGACTTTGAAGTCAAGAAACAGTATCATTATGTACTTTGGCGTAAGATTTAATGAGTGAAAACATAACTTTGTCAACAGGGTAAGATTGAGAGCTCCCGTTTCTTACGGCTTCTATGCTGCAATCGAACTTTTACTGACAAAACTAAGTTGAAAAACCATCGAAAGTACAAAAATACATCAGACCTTTCATCCGTCAGATATGATCATTGTCTTATCTCATCTACCCATTTATCCATGCTTTATTTTATTGATCTAGAAAAAAGCAAATGGAACAATATTGGGGCATATCTCATATCTTACGTTCATTTTGTACACAGAGCCAATCACGGTTAGCACGCTTGCCCACCGTAGCAATGGCGTCGCCGATAGAGGGCCAAATAAATAAACAGGAGGTGAAATTGGTCTATAGTGATGACGTTGTTGCAGCGTTAACACAGGCTCTTTAATGTTATATATTGTTAATAATTACATACAATTTGTTTGTTGGGCATGTCCATGGTTACGTTTCAACTATAAAGATAGTGAGTTAATGTACGTCTCGAATTGTGTACAGATGTTTCAAGATGGATGAGTTTATTGATTGATTGATTGATTCGACTGATTTATTTATCTATATACATGTATTTACTATTCACAACACTTCACATACACTTATATGCTATGGTAAATGCAGCATCAGAACAATTTTAGTCCAACCTGTGGAATTGCCCCTACGATAACAGTTTCTGAATTGAATATGCTTGACGGAAGAATTGATGAAGAATTTATTGAGTTGGGCTGTCCATATATTATATATACTGTATATGTATCAAGAACGTAGGGTTGAAATAGAAGTCTTCTTATAAGGAAGCTATAAGGAAGCACCTGCGATCTGTTCAGAGCTAAAAGACTAGAGGTATATTTGTTCAGGCCTCGTGAGGTTTATGGAGGGCTTTTTGCATCGATATAGCCTCCCCACAATACTTATGAATGTTTCACATTCAGTCTTACCCCAATTCCAGTTTGGGGCGGCTCATTGTGGTGGTCAAAGTAAGGAAAATTGAAAATTGCAAGTTTATGGAATTGTGCCCAGGTTGTGGTTAGGCAATTCAGCTTGGGGAAATGTGCACAAATATGAAGGGAAATAGATAGGTACAGTACGTATTGATGAGTATCTGAAGGGTTGCCTGCGGTACCCCGGTTCATATGGGTCCGCGGTGGTTACAAGTTGGCAAATAAGAATTGGTAGGTTTCGACCAGTGTCAAGAATTTTACATTGAGGCATATACACATTGAAACCGTGCTCTTTGGCGGCGAGCTATTTCATTTGCTCGTTGGCGGAATTTATCAATTTGGGCCTTCATCACACTTGCATATATTACCAAGGAGTTATATTAGCATTGGTAACACATGTAATTTCAGGAGCCTCGCTCGATGCTACATGAAGTCCAGTGTTTTGATTGGCTGAATAAGGCCAGAAACATGCCAGCGCGGTTGTTTTGAACAGATGACCACATGGGAATTGTGACCTTCAGTGACTCGGCATCCAGGATGAGTGTGTGGTCTGAATAGACCAATCACAGAGCAGTATGGTTTTGGGCTGATAATTGCACTTGCTCTGTGTAGAGTATTCTCTTGACCCGATTAAATTGCATTATGTGTTAAAAATTGGTATTTTCATAAAGCATAGATATTCAGCTTTGTGGTCATGTAAAAATTATGATGGCTCA
Source organism: Echinometra lucunter (assembly GCA_029962745.1). Classification (NCBI taxonomy): domain Eukaryota; kingdom Metazoa; phylum Echinodermata; class Echinoidea; order Camarodonta; family Echinometridae; genus Echinometra; species Echinometra lucunter. The sequence continues at coordinate 2,623,639 of CM057168.1, read as the reverse complement.
AGTACAAAATGCCTTACAAAATGGCAGCTTTTGGCAGGCGAAAAAAATCATTTTTGTATCGTTTTTTAAATCAACAATTTTACCTCTTCTTCCATATTTTTCATTTAATCTAAACACATGGCATGAGAGACTGATTATTCATCTTTACATAGATATCAAAAACAACAAATTTGATAAAGTATTAGAGCAACGAGGGCCAAAATGAAAGTGGTGTTCTGACAGCTTCTAACTCATTGAATATGCAGAGCCTGCATACCAGTTACATGAAAGAAGCCACTTTTTGTGGACCTGCGGACTGACTGTACAATACTGGCGTAAATTTATGTACTGCCATGGTAAAATGGTAAATGATAAAATGATACATGTACCTGTACAGAAGACAGTGGTTAATGGTAAATAAAAGCCACGAAAAATGCATAATTCGAATGGTCTGCCGATTCCTCATCTATCAGGCGTGAATAATAATAATGATAATAATAATAATGATAATAATGATAATAATAGTAATAATCATAGAAGAAAAGAAGAAGAGAAACGAGGAAAAATAATTTTGAGGCCTGCATGCCTATAGTAGGAGATAAAAAGGCAATAGTCTGGCTAAATGAGGAGTTTTCTATTTGCAATGTTTTCTTATCAATGCTATTAAGTGTTTACAGTGTAGATGTTAATGAGGTGTATTTACTTGTAGAATTGTACCTTTCGACTCGCCCAAGATACATTAATGATTATGATGTTCATTTAAAGATAGAGATATACCAAAACTTTCCGTTCCAATTAATAAATCGCTATGAGATGTTTATTGTGACTCACGTTAATACATCATGACGTTTCATTTTCAGTCAGAAATGGAGTGAAATTTTTTATTCCTATGAATAATTCGCTATGAGATGTTAGTAATTGTGACTCGCGTGGATACATTATGACGTTCATTTCATGATAGAGATATACCAAAGCTTTCCGTTCCAATGAATAAATCGCTATGAGATGTCTATAACTGTGACTCGCGTTGATGTCCCATTTTCTGAAAGATATTTATGCCGAATATTTTTTTCCGTTACAATAAATAATTCGCTTCAAAATGTCTGCATTAGTAAAAAAAAACTTCACTCTAAATTTCTTAGATTAGAAATTAATCTAAATCGATTGTAATTAGGGACAACCTCAGTATTAGATTAGGAAATTGTAATCAATAAGATTGATTTCTAAATCTACACGATTGAGATATTTATTCGAAATTTGGAGCTGTGCCTGATTCAATTATAAGGAATTTAGAGTGTTTATATTAAAGCTACAGTAAAGTGGCGCTTGTGTAGCTCTGAATAATGTTTACAACAGCGCCAACTTGCGGCTACTCACAACCAAAGACTGTCTAGAAACATTACACCCTTCTTGGCTTCTAATGACCGCCTTTATTAGTCTGAATACATAATATTACACTAATTAGTGTTAGTGTAGAGGTCAGTGGATAGAATCAGTCGTTCAGGACTGAGATGGCGCTATTTAGAAATCTCATACAATGGCGCGAGTTCGCTTTTATTTTAAGTTTTGTTCTTGTGCTTTATCTCTTCCATCTGTTTCCCGGATTCTTGAAATCAAGAATAAGGTTATATTTGCGTTAACAACAATTAATCCAGGGGCGGCGCCAGAGTATTTTGATAGGGGGCGGGGCAAGAGGATCCTTAGGTGAATTTATTGACATTTTAAATGAACTAATAGGGGTATTATAATTATAGTTGCAAGCCCAAGGTCTCTCTTTCCCCGCCTTCCTCTTTCTTTTTCCTCCTCCTTTTTCTTCTCTCTCTCTCTCTCTCTCTCTCTCTTTTAATCATTTGAAAAATCGTATATAGGCAGGATAGTAAACCTTTCATGCGTGTGTTTTTTTCTTCCAAAAGGCACTGAATCTATTTTGTTAATTCGAGAGAAAACTGCATTTTCTTTGATCTGAGTTTGTACAAGATTCAATGGAAACTTAAACTTGGGAGGAACGATGTCTTCTCTATTCATCGATAATTTTGCTTCAAAATTTTATTCATAGCAAATTTCTCCAGTTGAATAACACAATGACGAAAATAATTCAACTTTGATTTGTTTTGAAAAAGTGCATATAGCCCTTTTAAAAGCAAGCTCTTCATTTGTATGTAAGGTGTGTAAGAACTTCGGATAGGATACAGAGGAGATCCAAATGCCTCTATACTCAAGCAAAGATACTAGTAGACAATGAAGTATTGTTGTCTAGTTTATTGGTGATGAGATAATAACCAACAAATTATGATTCATTCATAATCACTCCTATTAACGGTAAGAAGCAGGTTCAATGCATTTAGATTAATGATCATACAGTCATTTTATAACAATATAATTAATGAAACAAAATAAAGATCAATGAAAACTGTTATGATGCCTTTAAAATACAGGGGCGGCGGCAGGGTATTTTGATAGGGGGGATGACCCATATAGGTGAATTTAATGACGTTTTGAATAAACAAATGGGGTATTATATAGTTGCAAGCTCCAGGCCTCTTTTCCCCCACCATATCCTCTTCTTCTTTTTCTCTCTTTTCTTTTTTTTATCACTTGAAAAATCAAGGGGGGCATTCACCCCTGCCCCCTGTAGCGCCGCCCCTGGCTGTTAAAAATGTACCCCTTCTAGGCATATGCTAAAGAGTAATCAATTAAGGCTTACGTCTTGAAACACTGTCACAAACCTTATATTGATGAAAATGTGTCTGAGTAATACAAAACATGAACGATGCGATCAGTAATTCTCAGTTTCATAAAATATTCATTGTTTTGTGCCTGCATTGCAATAGTGAAATCAGGCCAAGTGCTCTCAGAAGTACTTTTTAGTTATATAATTGTTTGACTCGGCTTACCTATATACTGAGAAATTCAGTCTCTTCAAATGTAATAACCGAAGCTTTCGTCTGATAGCAACTAATATACAAAATTATTTTTCTTTAAAGGATGTGCAGAATCACTCTGTATTGATTCATTTCCAATCACAAATGGTTCATAACATGTGAAATTAAACCACAAAACATTGCGCCCATACCTATAAACAAAGACAAATTTTAACGAAAAAAAAAGAGTCTTAAAAAGTAAAGTAGATTTTTATAAACGTCTCTTTACACAATTTACATTTCTTCAGTATATATTCTTAAACAAAATGATGTACAAATCAAGTAATTTCATAACTTTGTGTTTTTTGTAGGTAACCAGAATCCAAGCCAAAAATAATTTGTTTTTCAAAATGTACAGGAGCTAATGATCCTTCATGACTGATCGATTTCTAAAGCAGTTGTAAAACCTAAACACGATAAAGCAGTTGTAAAACCTAAACACGATAAAGCAGTTGTAAAACCTGTACACGATAAAGCAGTTGTAAAACCTATACACGATAAAGCAGTTGTAAAACCTACACGTCCGGCTACATAACAATGTTGACAATAATACCACTTATCTCCGGAGCTTCAAACTAAACTGGTTAAACAGTATTCGTTTGCATGTATATTCAGCTAAATATATAGTCTGAAGTAATGACTGATCCTGTAATTATCAACTTTAGATCGGGTTTATAAAATACGTCATTATCATATAAAAATATCAGAAAAAAGAGGAGTCAAATCTCCTGTGAACAACTTTCCTACCGACAATTAAAGTAAACAAATGATATGCAACGATGCTATGAAATGGAAGTCCTTCCTAAACTTATGCTGATATCAACTGATTGACTACTTACCGAACATCATTAAGCTTTGATTAACAGTACAAAAAATGATTATATGTACAATAAATTTGCAGAAACAAATAATGTGTGATTAATACCAAACATGAATGTGCAATCACTGATACGCACCACTACAATGCAAGATGTATATTCTCTATATTTCTATGTATCAGTCTTACTTGATATACCAAACTGAAAAAAGGTGAAAACTGGTAAGTAAAAGCATGTTGACAATATTCTTCAGCTTGCTTGTATATGCTTGATCAATACATATAGAAATACACCACTGGGAACGAACAAAAACTGATATTAATACATTATCAAAATTTATGTCAACAGGATATCAATTTTCATAATATCATAATTTCATAATATCACTGTATCATTTTGCAGAATTCAAATATGCAAGTTTAAAAACAGTGCTTTGATTAACAGTACAAAAATGATTATATGTACAATAAATTTGCAGAAACAATGTGTGATTAATACCAAACAGGAATGTATCAACCTTACTTGATATACGAAACTGAAAAAAGGTGAAAACTGGTAAGTAAAAGCATGTTTACAATATTCTTCAGTTTGCTTTTATATATGCTTGATCAATACATATTGAAATACACCACTGGGCACGCACAAAAATTGATATCAATACATTATCAAAATTTTTGTCAACAAGATATCAAGTTTCTGTCAACTACAATTAAAAACGAAGAAACTAATAATTTAGTAGAACCGATCGCCACCACTATGTACATATAAATGAAATGAAAATCATTTAGGGAAAAAAAAAAAATCATGCAGATTTTGAAAGTTTACAATAGATTATATCCACTTCTTCATTCAACAAAATGATATAAAACTCATGAAATTTTGTAAGAAGCGAATATTTTTCTTTTCATATGCAAATGATAAAATTTGATTCAAAATAAAGGTGAAAATGACTTGCAAATACACATGCGATACCTTCAGATAAGTATAAACTGATAGGATGACCTTCTACAGGTCAAGTTACATCACAATGGTATAGAAATGATATTTTCATAATATCATAATTTCATAATATCACTGTATAATTTTGCAGAATTCACATATGCAAGTTTAAACACAGTGCTATGCTACAACATATTGATGATACCTGTATTATAGTTATGTACAAAATATTCTCTGGTTGCGGTTAACTTCTCGAAATTCATTTACGTTAAATGTCTTGTACTTGTATGCATCTCCATTAAGCCTTTGTTGAACTATTTACAAATTAGGCGATTGTACATATTCGACCAAATATGCTGTGATTTTGAAAACGTACAGAAAAATAAAATATGCACTTCAGTCCTTCAACAAAATGATATGAAACTCGAGAAATTTTGTAAGAAGCGAATGTTTGTCTTTTCATAAGAAATGATAAAATCTAATTCAAAATGAAGATAAAAAAGTCTTGCAAATACACATGCTAATGATACCTCCAGATAAGTATAAATTGATAGGGTGACCTTCTACAGGTCCAGTTAAATCACGATAATGGTAAAAATATTCTTTTCACAATATCATAATTTCATAATATCACTGTATCATTCTGAAGAATTCAAATATGCCAGTATAAACACAGTGCTAAGCTACAACATATTCATGATACCAGTATTATAGTTATGTACAAAATATTCTCTGGTTGCGGTTAACTTCTCGAAATTCATTTACGTTACATATTAAATACTTGTACTTGTATGCATCTCCATTAGGCCTTTGTTGAACTATTTACAAATTAAACTATTGTACATATTTGACCAAAATCACCAAATATGCTGTGATTTTGAATATTTACAGAAGAATATGATATGCATTTCGGTCACTCAACAAAATGATATGAAACTCGAGAAATTTTGTAAGAAGCGAACGTTTGTCTTTTCATAATTATGTAATGATAGAATCCGATTCCAAATGAAGATTAAAAAGTCTTGCAAATGCACATGCGATACCTTCGGATAAGTATAAACTGATAGGTGACCTTCTACAGGTCCAGTTAAATCACGATAATGGCAAATATGATCTTTTCATAATATCATAATTTCATAATATCACTGTATCATTCTGCAGAATTCAAATATGCAAGTTTAAACACAGTGCTAAGCTACAACATATTGATGATACCAGTATTATAGTTATGTACAAAATATTCTCTGGTTGCGGTTAACTTCTCGAAATTCATTTACGTTACATATAAATACTTGTACTTGTATGCATCTCCATTAAGCCTTTGTTGAACTATTTACAAATTACACTTTTGTACATATTCAACCAAATATGCTGTGATTTTGAAAATTTACAGAAGAATATAATATGCACTTCAGTCATTTAACAAAATGATATGAAACTCGAGAAATTTTGTAAGAAGCGAACGTTTGTCTTTTCATATGAAATGATAAATTTCGATTCCAAATGAAGATAAATACACATGCTAATGATACCTCCAGATAAGTATAAATTGATAGGGTGGCCTTCTACAAGTCCAGTGACATCACGATAATGATAATGATCTTTTGATGCATGCTTCCACAGTGCCAAGAACAGGCACATTACTTTCTTACATCAAAATATTTCATAATATCACTGTATCGTTCTGCATTCATATGCAAGTTTTAACACAGTGCTAGACAACAACACATTCATGACACCAGGAATATTGTTATGTACAAAATATTCTCTGCTTGCGATTATCTCGGTCTATTTCTTCATGTTAGACAGGAATATATGTACTAATATGCATCTCCATTAACCCTCCCTAATTACAAAGGAAACTTTATTTTACATATTCGACCAAATATAATAGCTGTGCGAGCCCATTATTGACATTATCGTTCTTGAACCATGAATGGTGAATAATCATTATTTACTAGAGGTTTATTGGGAAAACAATCACAAAAGTGAAATTTACTAAGTGCAAATAACTATTATTTTGAGCAGTTTAAATGAGCCCAATGGATGGCAGATGTTATGTCCTAACAGAATGAATTCAAGTGAGAGTATAGTATGAGCACTGTTAGCTGTGGGAGAAGGAAGACCCCGTATTTACGTTAAGAACACATTCCTAAACCTACTAGAAAAATCTAAAAATATATACACATAATAGTGAACAATGATGCAACCAAACGGGGGCCTTCCTTGTACTCAAATGATATTTTCTGATTGATTCACTGTTTATAAACTTTTAAGCATTAAGGACTTATAACACATACACAAATATACCAACTGTATAGAAATCAGACTGCAAGAAAATATCCACAACACAATCATGACAATAACGTGAACATGTCTAAGAACAGGGCAGAATTTCCTTAAAGTGCCTAGACTCTAATGCATCACGTTTATAATGAAAAAATAAATAACAAAAGGAAACCAAAACATTGAAATATATAACATTACAATACGTTCCCCTTAATGCAGTATAAATTAGTACACCATATGCGCTATATACATCAACATGACAAACAGCAAGACAAAAGTTACCACTGGTAACTTTATAATGATATGTTACAAGTAAAGTAAAACACTTTTTAGAATAATATGAAATACAGCTGTTGCCAAAAATGTGTCTTTCATATCACCATTCACATTATTTTACAATTAGGAACCAGAATTGAGGAGAACATGCAACTTGGGAAAAAAAAAATCTATGTTTAATGTCATGTCATCTGTTTGGGGTAGTTGTAAATTCAAATTATATACATATCCATTTACATACTCATTCCAAATATTCATATATGAAAACTGATTTTTAAAAAGACTTCCAAGATAGGCCTATATATGATGAAACTGTTTTCCTTTAAAAGGAGGTTTCTTGGTCTCTTGTTCATAAGTTATGAATCATAAACACCTAAGTGTTGTTCAAATGGGTTACAATTTTAGTCTTAGCAGAGAGAATCAAGTCGCTTGACTGTAAAGTCATCTTCAATATCCATCCTCAACTTAGATGACCTAAGTAATTGGGTTTCCTAGTATGAATTAACAAAAAAACCCTGCAAAGTATGGCCTAAAAAGCTGAAGGCATTTTAATCGTCACTTCATAGAAGCATTGAACTTCCCTTGTTATGGACACATACCAGTATGCATACATTGTCAGTGTATATTTCTTTCCATAACTAACTATATATAAAGGGAAACAAATTACCTAAATGAAAAAAAAAGTAACAGTGCATTATCTTTCTTTACTTCACATGACCCCGAGGAAGAACAGATTGACTATGCATTTCTGAATCTGAAACTGGTCATGTCAATGATATAAATTTCTTTCTTTTGTATAACTATAATATTCATGACGATATTGTTATAGTGAAAGTCATGGTAAGTCTATTAAAACACAATAATCTACGCACTATACAAACGTAGTCTCATAAAAGACATGAGACATATTCTACTACACCAAAATTATGAATAATATAACATTATGCTTAAAAAAAATTTTCTGAAAGTCAATCTATCTCCTCCCTCTATGTTCATTACTTTGAAATATAATCAATGCCAAATTTGCAGAGATGATCAATGTATTGTTCAGAAGAAAAAGTACACCAAAGAAAAAAAGATAGAATTATACGCTTCAATTGATGGATAATTGATATAATGATATTCTTCATAGGGCAATTCCATCATCGTAAAATGGATGGTCCAAAGAAAATGACTGTAAATATTGTACGTGAAAGGGATATTGTGAGTTGGACTTAGGTAATATCAAACCCACGGATCATGTGTCCTTTGAAAAGGAAGTTTTCACGAGAAACAAACGTTATATGGGTATCATGTCACACAGTCAGGCATTCATGAATCTATATAGACACGCATATGTATTATCGTACAAATTTCTGCATGTCGTGAAATTAAAACATCTCTTTGCTCCGAAGCTAAGAGTTTACCACCTCTTAACAACACCAAAAAAGTATATCATCAGACCTATGGTAAGAGAAACTGAAGAAGCCATATGTTGCTTACAAGTACCCGAATCTACCTCAGAATTCACCAAGGTGTAAGGAGCTTGTTCAGTATTCCCTTTCCCAGCATTGGTGTTTGCAACCGATGTGGTAAGGGTAGGATCATTGACAGTAGGAGATCTAGATGGCCACTCAAAGTCATTACACATTGTTGCATTCACTTCTGAAGTAACATCATGTGAGCAGCAAGAGAAATGAGTGTGATCAGGAAGTAAGAATACACCCCTGGTAACCTGGCCATTATCTGTAACCTCACCTTCAACCTCAACCCTTTGACCGTACTGGTAACATGTTAATGTGGTTTTCATACTCCCTGCAGTGGCCTCACAGTGTACTTCGTATGGATAACTGCTATTTTCACTTATAGTGATGAAGCATTTTGCACGTCCAGGAGGTATTTGAACCAGAATTTCCTTTCTTACGGTTTGTCGCTCTAATATAGAACGGTGAAACAATTCTAGGACGTACGTATCCTCATCTTCCATATCAACAGGATCTATGTTCACTTTGACGCAGGAGGATGATGTCACCTCAGCTACTGATGAGGTGGTGAATCTATCGAATTGTGATGGAGATTTGAATCCTTCCATATTCTCCTTTCCGTTTATGCTGAAGGGAATAGGCATGGATTCAAAGCGAAGTGTAAAATGCTGAAACCCTTGGGATATGTTATCAGGGAAGCTTGTGATATCGAATGAAATCACGGCAGGTTGGCCCGCTACTAGCGTTACACGTTCAGTACTGGTGCTGCCTGCTACGATAACCGGACTTCCTCCTAGAATGATGGCCAGTGCGATAATCATGTGGAGGAATGATTGTACCAGGACGAGGATTGATGAACACTGGCTATCCTCTAATCGGCGTTGCTTCTAAATGGTGATAAAATTAGATATAAAAAGGATAGAAAGGGAAATCAGGGCATACTCGTGATATAGACCCCACCATAACCTAATGAACCCTAACCCTAACCCTAAACCCTACCCTTACCCTAACCCTAATCCTAAACCCTAACCCTAACCCAAACCTTTAAAAAAATGGAGCGGGGCCTATTTCACGATATTGCCGAAATCAGTATGCATTCCCCCAAACTATAGCCTATCATGGAAGTATAACTTGTAGCGGTTGTGTACACAATAGATTTAAGCCGTCAAAAAGGATTTCTGTTAGCGTCAAAACACTTAATAATCATGATGGATTGAAGATTAAACTAAAATGAAAATCTATACACAAACTTAAATCCGCTGACAATCGTCAATTACTTCCATAATTAGGCCTCACTAGTATTTGAATTTATTTAATATCTCTCCCTTCTACTTGCTTCATACACGAATCAATTTGAATTATTCCATTGAACGATTCCTTAAATATTTCACTAAGTTTTTTCCCAATTATGATCTAAATGTTCAACCCCCCCCCCCCAAAAAAAAAAAAAAAAAAAATTACTCCGTTTAAACAGTATCCACATCTTATGTGACTCAAAGAATCTCAGTGTGAAGTAAGTATTGCGGTGTGACTCGGGTATAACAGCATGCATTTATACTTTTAACCCTAAATAGGTCGGGCTTTTTGGCTGTTGTGGTCGGGGGGAGGTTGATTCAACCCCCCGAGATCTCGGCCGTCGATCGCGCAAATGCCCTAAAAATTGGCACACACGTTACCTGAGGCGTAATCTACCAAACTTTAAAAAAAATTGAAGTTTTCCTTTTTATTTATTTTATATTAATTAATTATGCTTAATTAATTAATGCATGAAATCATACGTTTTGCTCTAAATAAAAAAAATAAAGCTCCTGGAATCCCAATTTGTGGTGTAAATATTCTTTGCAGCATTCCTTACAATGTACTTTAAAAGAAAATCTGGTATCAAAATTAATTTATGTTTTCTACTGTTTTTAAAATTTTCTTATATACATGTATTCCTTTGTTTTTCCTTATGTTTATCAAAAGATGCTTAAGACTCGGGGCTCAAAAGTCGTGAAAGGCCGTGGCGAAACCTTTTACGATAAAAAATTATCGCGACAAAAAAATCACAGGGGGGGGGGGGGGTTGATTCAACCCCTCCCCCGGCCGTATTAGGGTTAATGTACAACCAGAATGTACATCACATGTAAAGGAAATTATTTATTAGCGGTTATTCACTACCTCCAGCAAAATGTCACTTTAATTTGATATCGTATTTTCATTTTTTTTTTTTTTTGTAATAGCCGCGCTGAATTGAAGCACCGAATAGCCTTTATTTAAATCACCGTTGACTTCCTGTGACGGTCAGACTGCTGAATAAGATATAAGTACCCTTTGTATACCTGCGCCATTGAAAGGAACCCGACCTACACTTTTCTCCTACTTGCAAAGAAAGACATTTTTAGATGCTGAAACGCCCAAACCGTAAGAGAGTAAATAAAAAAAAAACAATTCTTGTCTTACCTTCGTTTTCCATTGTGAGTACAAGGAAGTTCTTTTGGTAGAGAAAGGATTGCCTTCATACGATTTCTGGTGATCTACAGCCAGTGAGTTTGTCAGAATGGCCCTGAAATGAAATTATCAACATATCGTTTAGCTGAATGGGAAACTTCAATTGGTTCAGTTATACGAGATAGTAGGTAGTTGGTGATAATAGATTGTAATTGACTCAGTCAGTGGAAGGTTTGAATTATTTTTCAAATGTTCTTTAATTGCATACATCGATTCTCTTGATTTCATAACGTTTATTAAACAGCCTATGTGAAACCATCATATTATTATTCAAATTAACAATACTGTGGTTACTTCAAGATAAAGGGAAAGAAAATGATTACCTCCCGAATTTCTCTTCATTTTCCGTAGTTGCTTGATCATTTCGAGCATTCATCGATGATGACGGTTCCTGTCAGAGGTAATCACACACACAAGAAAGAGAAGATTGATCAGTATACATGTAGAAGACTTACGGCCAGCATTCCTTGAGTCATTTAGATGAGATTAAATGACGAGATAATTATGATAGTTGGCCTAGTAACGTATGTCATATGGAATAGAATAATAGGCGGACACTTGTCGTGCCAAAGTTTTCAAACCAATTCCATGGGAAATGTGATCTTTAAAATGTTTGTTTCATAACAACGGGAATTATATTTCATCCTCATGACGATCAAAAGGCTACTGCAATGACTGCATAGAAATCACGTACTTATTATTTTTTTAAAAATATAATTGCCACATCAACACAAAAAACCATATGAAATCAACTGAACACCCATTGAATTTCAATTGGTGTTCGATTGGTTTAATTTGTACCATTGGGTCTTAATAAGTTTCAATTGATCAAAATTAGATTTCGGTTGACGTCCTTTTCCTACCAGTCATGGGGTCAGTCAGTCCCAATTGGCCCAATGGGATTTCAATGGGACAGTTGATTTGAATTGGTCCAACTGGGACCAACTGTCAATTGGTTCAAATGGAACAATTGGGACCAATTGGTTTTAATGGGGAACAATTTCTACCAAGTGCTTTCAATGGGGAATAATTGGGACCAATAGCCAATTGGTTTTCAATGGGGATCGCCTGACCTTTTTTTGACATCATTTGCATATTTGCTATTTTTTTTATTGAAAATTCAACAATTAGAATAGAATACACATGCAGGCATATTTCTTTTCATGTATATTCATTCTAAATAAATATATGTCTATGAAATATTTCACCAAAAATTGTATGATTTTGCATTTCGCATTTCAAATAAGAACAGAACGATTGATTCACTAACCAGAAGTTTTGGTTCAATACACTAACCATGCTATATAAGAAATCAGATTGAATGATTTAGGGACTTCAATTGGGTTCAATTGGACCAACTGACCCATTGAATACCAATTGAAATACCAATTCAATTATGGACATATGATTGACCAATTAAAAACCTATTGAAACAATGTGCAAATAGGTCCCCATTACCCCACTGAATACCAAATGGCAATTGGGAGTACATGGAAAGTGAAACCAATGAATCCCTATTGAAACCAATTGGCAATTGATCCTCACTGCCCCATTAAAACCAATTGGCAATGGGGACTAATTGGTTTTTAATGGGTCAATTTCAATGGGGACCCATTGTTTCACTTTCCATGTACTCTTAATTGCCAATTGGTCTTCTATGGGGATCTCCAATGGGGATTAGATTGGATTTTCGTCCTAGGCAGTATTTACTCACTTTCAGTATGGCATGGCATCTAGGCTCCGTTTCTTCATATGGATGACTATTCATCTCTGTTGTATGTAGAGAGGATTGGTCGAAATCTTCACGCTTCCATGTGGGAGGTCCATTCAATAAGGAGATCGCAATGTGGTCTGTACTGCTAGTGAAGCCATGAGTTAAGCTGTGATATTGTGCTGGACAGATGTTTCCTGAAAGGTCTTGGCCAGCACGTGATTCCTTTTCTACTGGCATGGAACTTTGACTTCCATTAACCTGTGTTTGTTCAGTAGTTGGTGCAGTCTTCTCAGGAAATTTCAGCCTTGCACTGACGAAAGGATTCAATTCATCCTTTCCCTCCTTTTCTGCAGGATGAGGCACAGTGGGCAGATACTTATTGTGGACTTCAGTGAAGTCTTTTCCATCGGCATCAGCTAGAGAGTCATCCATGTTGTCTACTGTGGCTGCATGAGATGAATTTTCAGGATCAAGGCGTTTGTCAGGACTCTTGATATTTGTCTTTCCTTCACTGCCATACCTGTCTTCATGCTCAAGTGGTGCCTCAAATATGCTTGAGTTATGATGTCTTTGATTATCTTCCCGATATATTTTGTATCTAGGATAACTTGCATCTTCCTTTAGTGTGTCACCCCCAAGTAGCGTCATGCATTCAATGACTTTTGGGTGACCTCCGTTTTTTGCTGCCTGAAGCGGTGTCATGCCATCAGTGTCTTTGGATGTGATGTCTGCTCCATTCAGTGCAAGGAATTCAACTACGTCCTGATGTCCTCCTTGTGCAGCAGCATGAAGCGGTGTCATGTCATCAATGTCCTTGGCTGTGATGTCTGCTCCCTTCAATGCAAGGAATTCAACTACGTCCCGATGTCCTTCTTGTGCAGCAGCATGGAGTGGTGTCCATCCATCTTCATCTTGTTCGTTGGCATTAGCTTTATGGCCAACTAGGTACTTGACAGCATCCATGTTACCATTATAACATGCTGCATGAAGAGGAGATTTTCCACATTCAATTGTTTCATTCACATTATAGCCTTTGGAGACTAAGTGTTTTGCAACATCAACATGGCCATATTGTGTTGCCATGTAAAGTGCGGACATTCCATGAATTCTGGTACCTTGAACTCCATTCGCCATCAGAAGTTTGATGGCTTCTAAATGACCATTTCGAACTGCAGCAAAGAATGGTGTCCACCCAGTATGATCTTCCTTGTTCACATCAGAACCTTGTTGAATGAGATATTCCATGACCTCAATGTGACCTCTTGCAGCAGCACCATGAAGAGATATCCTGCCTTCGTCATCCTCTTCATTCACATCAGCTCCTTCAGAAATGAGGAATTTAACGAGATCATGATGGCCAAACTCCGCCGCGGTAAAGAGTGGAGACATTCCGTTAAATTTGTTTACCTTTGCTCCCTTAGCCATGAGACGTTTGACGGCTTCTAGATGACCATATTGCATGGCAGCATTTAGGGGTGTTCCACCCTCGGAATCGCATTTGTTTACATCTGATCCTTGTTCAACGAGATATTCCATGACTTCAATGTTACAGTGAAAAGCAGAACCATGAAGAGGAATCCTCCCATCGTCATTCTCTTCATTCACATCAGCTCCTTCAGAAATGAAGAATTTGACGATATCATGATGGCCAAACTCCGCCGCGGTAAAGAGTGGAGACATTCCGTTAAATTTGTTTACCTTTGCTCCCTTAGCCATGAGATGTTTGACGGCTTCTAGATGACCATATTGCATGGCAGCATTTAGGGGTGTTCCACCCTCGGAATCGCATTTGTTTACATCTGATCCTTGTTCAACGAGATATTCCATGACTTCAATGTTACAGTGAAAAGCAGAACCATGAAGAGGAATCCTCCCATCGTCATTCTCTTCATTCACATCAGCTCCTTCAGAAATGAAGAATTTGACGAGATCTTGATTACCAAATTGTGCCGCTGCATAGAGTGGAGACATTCCAATATATCTGTTCTTATTAGCCCCCTGAGCAATGAGATATTTGACGGCTTCGAGATGACCATATTGAATGGCAGCATCGAATGGTGTCCAACATTTGACATCACTTTTGTTCACATTTGATCCTTGTTCAATGAGATATTCCATGACTTCAATGTGACCTCTAATAGCAGCACCATGAAGAGGAATCCTCCCTTCATCATCCTCTTCATTCACATCAGCTCCTTCAGAAATGAAGAATTTGACGAGATCTTGATGACCAAATTGCCCTGCAGCATAGAGTGGAGTCATTCCATGAAATCTGTTTTGTTTTGCTCCCTTAGCCATGAGATATTTGACGGCTTCGAGATGACCATATTGAATGGCAGCATTGAATGGTGTCCAACCGTCGAAATCACTCTTGTTCACATCAGATCCTTGTTGAATGAGATATTCAATGATTTCAATGTTACCATGAACAGCAGCACCATGAAGAGGAATCCTCCATTTGTAAACCTCTTCATTCACATCAGCTCCTTCAGAAATGAAGAATTCGACGAGATCTTGATGGCCAAATCCTGATGCGGCATAAAGTGGAGTCATTCCGTCATATCTGTTTTGCTTTGCTCCCTTAGCCATGAGATATTTGACGGCTTCTAGATGACCAAATTCGACAGCAGCATTGAATGGTGTCCAACCGTCGAAATTACTCTTGTTCACATCAGATCCTTGTTGAATGAGATATTTGATGATTTCAATGTTACCGTGAACAGCAGCGCCATGAAGAGGAATGCTCCCATTGCCAAGTTTCTCATTCACATCAGTTCCTCCGGAAATGAAGAATTCGACGAGATCTTGATGGTCAAATCCTGATGCGGCATAAAGTGGAGACATTCCGTCAAATTTGTTTTGTTTTGCTCCCTTAGCCATGAGATATTTGACGGCTTCTAGATGACCAAATTCGACAGCAGCATTGAATGGTGTCCAACCGTCGAAATCACTCTTGTTCACATCAGATCCTTCTTGAATGAGATATTCCATGACTTCAATGTGACCACTACTAGCAGCACCATGAAGAGGAATCCTCCCTTCGTCATCCTCTTCATTCACATCAGCTCCTTCAGAAACAAAGAATTTGACGAGATCCAGATGACCAAACTGCGCCGCGGTATACAGTGGGGTCATTCCATCATACCTGTTTTGCTTTGCTCCCTTAGCCATGAGATATTTGACGGCTTCTAGATGACCATATTGAATAGCAGCAATGAATGGTGTCCAACCCTTGACGTCACTCCTGTTCACATCAGATCCTTGTTCAATGAGATATTCCATGATTTCAATGTTACCATGAATAGCAGCACCATGAAGAGGAATCCTCCCATTGTCATGTTTCTCATTCACATCAGCTCCTTCAGAAATAAAGAATTTGACTATATCTAAATGACCATTTTGAACGGCTACATTTAATGGTGTCCAACCTTCAACATCACTATTGTTCACATCACTTCCTTCCCAAATGAGATTTTCCATAATGTTTCTATGACCTTTTTTAGTTGCCATGTGAAGAGGTGTGCGACCCATTTCACATTCGACATGTACGTCTGCTCCTTGTTGGATGAGATAGTCAACGATGTCTCCATGCCCTTCTTGAGCAGCTGCATGAAGAGAAGTGAGTCCACCCTTACTTGGTTTGTCTAGGTTTGCTCCCTGTGAAATTAGGTCGTCAACACTTTCAAGATGACCTTTTAATGCTGCCTTGTAGAGACGCGTGTATCCTTCCCCATCTATCAGGTCTATGTCAGAGTTGATTGGTAGATCTCGTTTTTTCATGTCAAGATCATTCATCGGCATCTCTGCCTCTAATGTCTCATACATCGAATCCCAGTCGTCATTCATATTGGTGTCCAAGAGCTTCATGATTTCCGCTGGTGTAGCAGGAGCTAGGCCTTTTCCCTGATCAACAGGAGTGTCGGTATTAGTTGTCACCAGATCGCCCTGCATAGGATCCATTGTGACGTCCACTACATCCGAATGAGGTCTTTGCGATAAGGCTGAGAGTGTACCATCTCCTGCATTTCTTTGTTGTTCCTCTGCTTCGTTATAATCAGCGTGCAGAATATCAAATGTACGACATATTGATATGTTATGCAGTAGGGAGATGGGATGAACGCCGGTTCTGTCGAACCTATAACAAAAACCCACAATTTTATTGTTGTACTCAAGATATTATGGGAAAAAGGGAAAACTGAAAGAAGAATAATTTTGCACCCTTCTCTCGTGACTGTGTCAGTGGCTACAATTTGCTTAAATTCCAGCTCAAACGAGGCTTCAATGGAAAGGATCAATGCACAAATCTGAATATAAGTACTTTTCCTGATATTTTTTTTAAATACAAAACTATAAGCAAATTTAATCGAGATTCGTAAAAGATGACACAGGATAGTAAAATTGAATGATTTCATCTTTTAATAGACAGTTCAACATGGAGGAGAGGGAGGGATTTGAGGAAACCTTGGTGATTTATTAAAGCTCTCTCCCTGTGTGTTAATAGCCTACTTTATGATTAGTTATCTGCCTCGCTAAATTGATAATAGTTTCAAGCCATGAAATTTAGATTGGTGGAACAAAGTAGCATTTTTTTATCATCAGTATGCCTTCACTGTGAAAGAATTTACTGTAGAATTTACAGTTAATTCCTGGCAGCAGGGTCGCCAGTAATTCACTGTATTTTTTCAGTATTTTACTTTTTCTTGTACTGTAAACTGTACACAGCAGTAAAATAGAGTATTTGACTGATAAATTACATCATTATATTATATCCTTAACTGAATTTACAGTGTAGATACAGTAGGTGAAATTGTGTATCGTTCAGGACCATCAAACAGAATTTTATGTTTCATAAAGGCAAATGGGATGCTGGTAGTTGTAGGTACTTGGAAATAGTTTTAATAAAAGAAACGCAGTGGAAGCCAAATGTAACTGCAGTAATTGGTCGTACAAAATGTAATCCTTAATATGCTAAAAGAGACTGTGCAAAATGTAATACTGAGAGGAGATGGCAGAGAGAATGCAGTCTCGTAAAGAAAAGTATGCAAGAATTTAATCTCTAGCTTCATAGGAAGGCAGAATGTTAAAAAGGAATTGATTTGGTAAAGATCATATTGCACGAAACGAGGTATACTTTTCCACTAACCGATAGAAAATATTTCATTTATTCAGTTCTGAACAAAAATACAGGTACATAATAAACATTTTTTATGTGAACAGAAATACAAGCACATAGTAAATAATTTGATCTGTTGACATGAACATTAAACAGTATTAAGAGGAATGAAAACTGACGTACATAAGGGAGGATTAAAGCCGTAATCAAACCGAAATAACAAATGCTGTATGAAATTAAGGTGCAGTCATTTTGGTACACTGAATAATTAACGATGGTTGAAGAGTAAAGGTTTTCCAATCGGATATGCCCAGAGATCAATGAAAAATCACGGCAGAAGTACTTTATCCATGAAAGCTTTTTCGCTTAATTTTCTGCTCGCTAGATCTACATTTATCCTATATCTCATTTCCCCTTTCCACATCTACCCCCTAGTCTCTCTCCATTCCATTCTTCATTATTCTCATTTGGAAAAGTGTTCTTTAAATTTTTATAAATGAAAGAAGAAAATGAATTTTTGCTTTGCAGATAACGATTTTTACTAAACTATTAGCTCTACCTTTTTGAGCGATGAATGTCACATTAGTGGAAGAACCCAAGTTCAATTTATGATAATCATAAACAACAAATATATCTCTGGTTAACGACAGCGCGATATATATATATTTTTTTAAATCTGATCTTACGGTTTTTGATCGTGAATTTTGGTGTCACAAACAAGTTCTTCGGGAAGCTTCTTCTCATTGTCCGGCTGTTGTTCAAATTCGTAGGCCTTCTCAGTGGGCTGTAAAACATAAAAAGACACAAAAAAAAAATGACGAAAGTAAATTCTCAAAATGTTTTACTAAGATTTATATATACATACCTAACAATAGATCTGTGTTATGGACGTAACATTAAAACGGGGTATGATGGATCTGCTAACGTTGTTTTCCCTTAAAAAGATGTATATCACTGTATACAGCGAGGTTTTTTATATTTAGTAGAGCAAAATTCCTAACATAAGATTATAGGCCATGGGCTAGTGGGGGTCATAGTGCAATCATGTTCTTATTTATCATGGGGGTATCTTCCATCCCAGTTTTTTTCACTGGCAACATTAACTTTCTGGTATTAAATAAGAACATGATTGGACAAGTGTAACTTTCAATTTTAATCATATTTCAATGAAAAAAATCTGTTATAGAGTCTTGGTGATTATAAAAAAAAATCCATGCATGTGCTCTACATTAGATTACAAGATCAAAATTTGTGACCTTATGACTTCTGGTGACCTTTTCACCATAAAAATTTGCATAAAACGCAGCACAAACTTGTAGAACTCAATTAGGCCGACATTTTAAGGGGTCATACAACATATATATGTGAAGAATTGCAAAGTTAGAGCAGTTACAAACTGTCAATACCCCTAATTTTCTACAATCAGCTGTAAAAGTGGGCGTGGTGAAAAAGTCCATGGGGGGTATCTTCCATCCCAGTTTTTTTGCTGGCAACATCAATTTTCTGAATTGTTAGACCCAGGGCTACATGAAAATAACCATTTCCGTAAGTCACACCGGGGGTGCACTATGACCCCCATTAGCCCATGGCCTACTAGTGTTGCCAACAAAAGTGAACTCCAAAAATTTATGAACTGTGTATAAAAGTATAATCCCATGAAAAGGTAAGTAGAGAAAGAATTTAGTCAGCAACGTTAGGGCATTATTCTTTCAAGTTGAATACAAAATTGATTGATCTTAAATTAAATGAAATGGGACAACCTTTAAAAAAGGAAACGAACCATCATTTTATATCCTCAATTGAAAAGCTACCTCGCACAGTAATTATCAAATTCAAAATATTTGAAGATAAGTTTCTAAAACGAAGAGAAGGTAACATTCTGATCACTCATAAAACAAAGAAGACAAAAATCTATTACTGTTCCTAAATCATTAATAACAACAAAATTTCAATGAAATATCGCAAAGTAGATTCACTACAAACAATCGCCTATGAAATTCGCTAATTTAGTGAAACACATGACCTTCCGGGGTCAAATGCTAATTGCCATCCCAGCCCACTCGAAGTCAAGGCTTAGTTACGGAAGACAACAGGGACAGTAACTATTCATTACCAATTCCCAGTCTTAACTGGTAACTTCAGGGCAATTATTATTATCATTATTATTATTATTATTATTATTATTTTTATTATTATTATTATTAATATTATTATTATTCATTTATTGCAACCCATATAAATCATAAGTTTGGATTAAAATACAAACATGCAAAACGATAACAATCATAAAACTTAATAACATGTACACAATTGAAATAATGTACATAAACATATAACAAATCTAGGGTTATTATGGATTGACTTTAAAAGCGATAATACTGTATCGAATGTTGAGAGATGGAAGGACGCTAGCCATATGCATTACGAATGGACAACGCCCTCCCAGCCCTCAACAGACGACAATACCAGTTTAATAAAATTATAATGGGTGAAACTACGTTAAGTAACTTGTGAGTTATTATTTTCGGCAAAAATAACACTTATGATCCATATGATATATAATTATAAGAAAATGGGGGGGGGGTATATTATACATTGTGCAGGAAATTAACCTAAAATTAAGAATTAAAAAAAGGGGACAAAGTATGACATTTTTTTTTGTTGTATAATTTAAACAAAAAGTAACAAGAAAGTTATAAGCAATTACTACAAATCATATAAACACCATGGAACGAAACTATTCATGTATCTTTTCGTGGTGCAGTTGGTGGGATCAATGCCCTCTCCCTCCTCAGAGCGTATTGGGTTTTCCTTGGGAGAGGAAGGAGATGGTTTAGCATGTGGTCCGGACGTTTCATTTCAGTGAAGAGTCTTAAACACAGCTTTCTCCTGCGTTCGGCCAGAGTTTCAAGATTGAGGGTTTCAATAGCGTTCTTATATGACAGATTGGGGGTTATTATTCGTGTGGCTCTTTTTTGAATGGATTCTAAGGTGTCTGATTGTTGCTTAGTTAGGCTTAGTTATGTTTGACATGAGTATTCAAGAATAGACCAAATGCATACTACATAGTACCTACACAGGTCAGATTGGTTGAGACCTGCTCGTTTTAATTGTATAAGCAGGTACAATCGTAACATGTTGAATATGTTAAGCATAATTATCTAATTTAATCTAATTTCACTCTCCTCTATATTTCTCCTCCTTTCTCTCTATTGTAGCGCATAAAGACATATTTTGTGATATGCGCTATATAAATAAGGTATATTATTATTATTACTATTTATCTGTTTTAAAGCACTTCCTTCAAAGTCAGAGCTACCTAATTTCGCTGGGGTGACAAAACCTCGGATGTCAAAAATATTGAATGTTCATGAGAGCCGCAAAACATGCATTGCTCACTTAGCATTACCGCCTATGGAGGCGGTCAAGTTTCGTTTATCAATCATTTCAGTAGTGGCCTAATATTTGCAGATGGGCATGTAAGGGTTTGAAAATACATTTTAAGTATTCATAGGTATAAGGATGTGAAAAGAACTAAATTTCATCAAAACTTGAGTTTTAAGGTTTTGTCACCCCAGCGACGCTATAAAGGCTTATGTTCAATAAAATTGGCTGGAATTTTTCTTTCTCGGCCTGAGATCTACAGCTCCATCGAGAAAAGGCTAACGGTTCCAAATAGCGCTCATAATGTTCCAAATATCTCAAAATAGCATTATTGGGCTATAAGTATAGTTTATCAGGTGAATGTTATTTCTAAAGCCCGGTGGACACCACCTACCTACTGACACTCTTAATTTGTTGACTACATTCCTTCAAAAGTGCAGTTGAGCACCTGCTTATCTTGGAGATGTGAATAACTGTAAAACATTAATTTCTTTTGGTTATATTGTTACGACCACTATAAGATAATTTTCATCATTTCTAAAAGTAGACTTTTCCATTTTTTTCAAACCTACACAGTAAAAAATTACCGTAAAAATTACGGTGGAAAGTCGTGCAGCAAGTTGCCATCTAATTACCGTAATTCTTACGATTGGACTGTATTGTAAATTACGGCTAACCACTGTATATTACGTAATAATTACCGTTATTTTAACAATAAAATAAAATAAAATGGGCCAACCGTTAAAATAACGGTAATTATTACGTGATTTAACGGTAAAATAAAATAAAATGGGCTAACCGTTAGAATAACGGGCTCACATTCGAAAGGGCCTGCAGAAAGTTTTTTTGTTAGTTCAAACACATTTATATACACTTATTCAAATAAATAGGAAAATAATGAAACAACAAAGCAATATGACCTACTGCTCTTAAATTGACATAAATGGCGTTATGGTTGAAACAAAACATCAACTGTTTCCAATTTTTTTTATTCGAAAGATCTATCAGCTATCTATTTCCTCTGTAATTAAAGCAATGGTAGTTCAAAATTAAAAAAAAAATAATGACTGGTCATTTCCATCACGTCTCTGCAATTAAAGGCGTAAGCTCTTTAGGAGGGGAGTTTGCCCTATTTTAAGGAAACGCTCTTTGAAATAGAAAATGTTCTTTTTCAAGAAGGTATTTCCAAATCAGGAACGCATTTGCTTGCAGAAACAAGAGCTTTTCTTTTGATTCTGAGTAAAATTTTAATAGGAATGTAAGCTAATGCTACTGGGTGGGGGGGGGGGGGGGGGGGACTACTCTCAAGAACGCAAGCTATTCTTTCCTCCGACCTGCTAGGAATTACCCCCTTGCAATATCTGTAGATGCACACAAAAAAGGTTAAAACATTTGCTGGGCCCAATGTCCAGCTTCTTTAAAAGTAACATATTTAGCTTGAAACAAAATTTTGAAAATGAAATATGCAATATATTCTCGTTCTGTCGCGGATCATCACTAGTCAATGAATAATTTTGCATGCAGTGTTGTTATATTTTGCTCCCTTTCCACGGATGGCCACACTGTAATCCAGTTTGTGAGAGTGAATATTTTCCTAATGATGTAAATGACTATGTGTTAGACATCAAGAGTAACACAATGAAATCTGTTCATCACATAACTAGTGATTAAGTATAAAAAAATATATCATTTTATTTTTACTATTATCGGTCGCCATGTAGGTTTAAAAAAGGGAAACTTTTCTTACCTCTGGTCCGTCTTGGACAGTTGAGCCTGAACTCATCTCCTCGCCATCTGTATTCAACCCCATTGTGGAATCACCTGTATGAAATGAGATACAAAGATTTAGCTCAAAAGAATGGAAACGTGGTATGCTTTATCCCTATTGAAACGTTATGAAGTGGGGATTACAGGCATACGGCTACAGTACATTTACTACCTATGAGACCAAAAGCCCACGAGTCCAAAAACTCATGAGATTCCCATATTTTCAAGCATTATTGCTTATAATGGCGGTCTTTCTTCCGCAAATGATTTTGCATAACATAATGTTATTATTTTAGTGTGGTATGGTATGTCGCTGAATCGGCTCCCGTAGGACTTTTTTGAAAAATTTATTTGCATTTTTGGGTTCATTGGGGTCCAAGCTATCAGAAATTGATGGGGTGCAAATTTTGACCCTATCATGGTATCCCCTAAAATTGGGTGTTTTATTCATTTAATGACTGGTTTCACAAAACTTGAGTTGTTTCCAAGAACTGTGTTTATCCCTCAACAGCCAGAAAGGTATTTTGAAGATTATCAGTGGGATAAACCCTCTAACCAAACCACGCCATCCCCTAACCCCCCCCCCCCCCCCCCCCATCACTCCAATTTGCCTAATTTTGTCATTGTTTGGCCTGCTGTTCTCAAGTGAAATATATGTGATCACTGTTATTACAATTTTATATTTACTAGCACATTTACAAACACGAAGTCAGACAATCAAACAGACAAACAGGCAAACAATATACATGAACACACACCCACCCACCCCCACCCCACACACACACATCAAACATTCATCGATAAACGTGCTCCTTTGTCCACTGGCATGCTAATGCATTTTACCATTTAGAATAATTTTATGGTATTAACAGTTAAAATAATATTTACACATGTAGACACACACCCACACCCACCCTCACACCCACAATCACCCTCACATACACTTGAAACAGTCATAGGTACATGTAAGCACGCATTCCTACATTATTATGTAAATTTTTGTGGTGCTGTGTGGAGACAATCATTATTGTGTTCAGAAGTTCTCCTGTTGTAAAAATTTCTCGACAAATTTGACAGGATAGAAATATGACATCTTAATATTCTAACTGATGTGGGTCGTGAAATCGGTTAAAGAAGAAGAAAATGTTTATTAAACATAGTTTTGGTAAATAAAAGCCACTATGAGAAGGTCAAAATAAAGGAGGACTTTGTTAGTCTTGATTCTTCAGGATAAAATATAAGGCAAATGCACTTTTGTAATGATTCTCAAGTCCTTTAACATTATTTCAATGTCTCTTCATGAGATCAGAACTAATGTAGGTTCGATAAATGAACCCATACATGCAGGCCTATAATTGCATATGTTGGTGTACAGTCACACCGCAGGTAGCCAAAAAAAAAATCTTTATTTTATTTCCAATTCTTCTTGACTGCCTCAGTTAATGAATATATATTGACTATGGAAGCTAATTTTCAAAACAAGTTAAGGGTCTAGTTAACATTTACTAATGTTCAGTATTTACAGTGTCAGTTAAAGAGGATGAAATAGATATTCATGACAGGGTCAGGATCATGCAAAATGTAAAGAAAGAACATTTTGTATGATCCTTCAAAAGTCAATTCCAGCCCTCTGCAGTCAGTTTTTCAATGACAGATGATTGTGAGATATTGTGAGGTCTTCTTACGACAGGGAGAAAACAGACTCTGACTTAATCCGTAGCAGATGAAAAAATCAGATAAACTAGCAAAGAATGATATTCTGTCAACATGGGCAGCATCCAAGTCCTTATTACTGTCTCCGTCCTCAAATGCTGGCATGCCTACAAACACAATGGTGGTTACCCCATTATTCACGACCTCACAAACTGATTATGGGAACCTCCATACTGTTCTTCGATTAACCCAAGAAATATCTGTGACTGTCGTACGTTGGCCCTCACAGAAAGACATTTATAACATTACATCTTGAGCTTTACTACCAAGCGCTGAAGATGCTCAGTCAGAGCAAGAGGAAGCACCAGTTGGATCGAAGAACTGGAGCTCTCCATTTCGCTGCCTTACAGCTCTTTGCAAACCATCAATGGTAGCAGTCTTGACAGTTGTCCTATCAATCGCAATGCGGTGCATATACCTCAGCATCTCTTCAAACGAATATTTGGCAGTAAAGCGTGACCTCGAATTCCACATCACTGCAACTCTTGCGATCATGATGGTGTGTTTTGATGCCATACTAACGGATCTTTCAAAAGGTCCAGTTCTCATCCAGTGCAATACACTCAAAGAAAAACTGCAGGAATGCAACCCAGTGAAGGTGCAGATCTTTGAAGAAATCCAATTCCGGTACTCCGGCAATGTCAAATCACTTGAAGACGTTGGCAAGTTTGCCAATTTCTTGACCCAGTGTCTTAACCAGGTGGAAATCTTCTACACTAGTACAGGCAACTGGAAGGGTTATTTGTCATCTCTATAAGACCTCCCCAAGTATTTTTTTTTTCGCTCGTAATCTCACAGAACAGAGATAGTGCTTTCAAGCTAATGGCAGTGCTTGCGTATGATATCTTCTTCAAGGAGCATGATTTTGAGGAGGCACACACGTGTACATGAAGACGCTGATATCCTCATTCCTAATGAAGTCCTTTCCTCTGCTGTTAGTGGGGGCTTGAGAGAAATTGCTGTCTGGTCACTTGACACTGATGTCCTCCTTCTCTCAATTCATCTAGCATCTTGTGGAAACAATGCAGTGCTGACTGGAGGAAAGTTTGTTGGGATATCTTCATTAAGAAGACATGGACCATATAGCACACATATCCACCTGATAAGGTGCTAAAGGAACTCCAATGTTACCCTGGCTAAGCTAAGACACTGATTTCAGTGCTCGCAGCTTTTAAGGAATTCCTTCCTGCCGATACCCATTTACACCTGGGTCGAGTGTGGCAAATGGAGATTAGTGTCTTGCCAGAGGACATTAGTGCTGCGGCAGGGATTCCAACCCCGCACGTTGCAGTTCAAAGCCCGGAGACAATTTATTCACTGGACCACAACACCTCTGATGATGATGACGATGATCCTGCTATTATATCATGCATATCTTTCAAAGTACACGTTGAGGGTTCCTTTCCAACTGAACTGAGCAATGGAGAGCTTCAAACACAGGTGAAGGCACTGGAGTATTTCATATGTCGTATTTACTGCTCATCAGTTAGGCCTATAACAGCCCTGCCATCCCTCAGATGGGAATTGTTCCGATCCAAGAACCTGGAGGGCGAGTTGTTACCTCCAACTCGTGTCGCATAGTACCACCTCACATCCTCTGTGCCAATTACATCATACAAGAGTTACTGCCCCGTGCTTCGTCCTATCGAAGAGAATGGAGGATGTCTTTTGGTCAATGTCTTGCAGTCCCTGCACCACAGGCAGTACCTGAACTTACCAAATGTGGCTGCAAAGCAGGATGTAAGGGATATGATGCAGATGCTGCAAGAATGATTTGCCTTGCACTCCAGTCTGCAAATGCTATGGTGGATACTGCAAAGCAGACATTGTCAATTTGGGAGGATTCCAGATAGTGTTAACGAATTACTTTGGCCCATTCGCGGTCACGTGTGTGACCTAAATCATGAGAAATAGTTAAATCAAAACTAATTTGTCCGTATCTATCTTGTAGCAGAAGTCTCTCATTTTGGAATTTTGAATAACTGTGCAATGTAGTAACCATAATAGACTGAAGGCAATTATTTCAAAAGAGCATACAAGGTTTTTTCTTTCAGTAGTCAAATTATGTCAGTGTGTGACTTCGCATAAAAGTCTGTCTTACTTGTTGGTGTTCAAACCTATTTTTTCTCGAATTTCCCTGGGAGTGTAAGTTTCAATTTTTCATAACTGTATGATGGTGATTCCTCTAAACAGGTTTTAAAGCAATTTTCCATAAATAATGATAAATAAATGATGAGCCTTCTGTTTTTAGAGGTGAAAACTGAGTTGATCTCATGTGTGACAACTCAAAAAAGGGGCGTTTTAAGTAGCACTGCGAAACATTATAGTTGAGAGATTATATTCTTTAAAAATAGGGGGAGCCTTTTTTCACGCAAAGCTGATATGTGACCACTAAAAAAGGGGGCGTTTTAAATGGCACTGTGAAAACATAGTTTAGAGATTATTATTATAAAAAAGGGGAGCCCTTTTCATGTAAAAAACTGATGTGTGTTCGAACTTTTCACTTTCCAGAGAATTGCCCTTTTACTGATTGTCTGATGCACCTTCCCGGTTGTCATGGTAACCACGAAGTGGTTTTCTGTTTTCCTTTTCATTTTCGTTTTATAACTGGGCAAATGTACCAAAATGATTTTCAATTTTCTGACGCTAACAAAGATTGTGTTATGTGTAAGTATTTCGTAAACAAAATAGCATAACTTGTGATGTTGTAGGCGGGGGAAGATAAATAATCATCAAAACAGAATGCAAGATTCATTAATTTTCCTTCTAAAATGTACATTTTATCAAATTTGTCTGTTTTCGATTCATCCATGCATATAGAGCGTCTAGAAATTGATATCTGAGGGAACTGTTTTTATATTATCTAAAAGTGTTTGGCGCCCTCTGCTGTTTTAATAGGTTAATCATTTGATTACACACTTAGATAGGGGTGATTTTTACCTTTAATAGGTCAATTATAAACATGTTGATGTAATTTTCCAGCTCCTAAATTATTCCACTGCATAATAACACACAACGTGCTATTTCTAAAAATTCTAGCCCAAGAGAAAGAAGGGGGCATCATTTTTTCTATGATATTTCCCAGTTTTTCACCATATTTCGCAAAGTGCGCCCCCAAACGGTAAAAAGTAATTAATTTTTATTATGTAATATTATTAAGCTTGGATTCCTCTACATCTCTGACAACTTTAGGATGTCACTGGAGAAAAAAAAATGTGAATTAGAGAGGAAAATACAAAATTTCCCTATTGGGCTTTATACAAGACAATATGGCGCCAAAAATGACTCCCCAATAAGTGAAGGAGGGGTCTGAAAATTTGCACCCCATCGTTTTTGGCTGAATGGGACCCTTTTGAAGCCAAAACAGCCCAAAAAATCAATTTTGGCAAAAAAATCCTACAGGATTACATACCATACCGCACTATTTCCTTTGTCCATCTTATATGCCGAGCGTTCTGGCTAGGAGCCAACATGCCCAGTTTTATGGTGTCTCGTTATCATCCTGTAAATCTTTCTGACTTTATCTATTATTATTTTATTTTTAAACAGTATTATTTTTATTTCTACTTCTTTGGAATTATTCTTCTTTTTTTCTTTCGTTATCATCATCAATATAGTTTTATTGATCTTCATTTCATTTTTTCTTTTGCATTTTTAGAACGAGACATTATATACCCATATCATCATGGCCGTATGTAATTTTTTTTTTTCTTAGGAGGTGGGGAGGCAAGACGCGTAAAAATTCTCAAAGAAGCTCAAAAGCGAGGGAGCAAATCGATTGAGCTAGTTATGATGGCTCTTTTGCATAACATTCCAACGTTTTGGAATTCCAAAAAATTCGTTATCCCTAATACCGGTTTCCAAAAGGAGAGAATTTTAATCCTTTTTATATTCTGAAAGTATAGACAGTATACGATACATGCCAATTTGGGGGTACTCTTTGTGTTGAGTACAACACAACAAATGAGCTTTTTGAAAGCCTGAATGCCGTTTACAACCATTTTCGTATAGCATTTCTATTGCAAGGAGGGGAAAGATGAAAAAGGGAGTTCTATGTGAAAAAACTGTAGAAGTGCCTCCTGGAGTTTGCAAATGTGGCTATACGATAGCGTGCGCCTATAATCCAGCTAACAATGGAAGTTATAAACTGATTCAGCGAACCCACGGGCAGGCCAGGTTCGAGTCTGAGTCACGTCTTTCGGTCCCAGAGGTAAATAATCATATCTGATTGACGGTTGATACATCATACACGTCTGTAAAAAACCCAACAACAACAACAATCGGCAAGTAAAACTCTACAGCCATCTTTTCTTGTAACAACACAACGCATTATATACTGAGTACCCCCCCCCCCCCCACCCCGGGGCAATATCATGCACAGAGTTGTACTCCTTTTACTAATCTGGGAGTGTAGTGATTTAGACCCTGATGGAGGATTCAGTTCCGGGTACATGCGAAAGAGGGCTAAAAGTTCGCGGAGCCAGACCTGTGCAGAGCAAGTCACTGTGGTACACACATGCATTGACGAACCAAATTCCCCTTTTCTAACACGCTCAGGGGGAAAAAATCTCAGCAGCAGACACTTTTTGTTCCGGGATTTTTGCTTCAAGATACACACAAAGTACAACGCATTCACTTGCACATAAGAAACACCTATACACACAAACTTTCAGGACTGCTTGGATGTGGATATCGCTCTGCTCTAAAGTATTGAACTCCACTGAAGCGTGTGTAATCGACTGTGACGCCATAATACCAGTTCAATCTAATAGCATTCAATCAGAAAAAAAAAAAAGCAACGCCGCACCCACACATAATATCGTACAAGAGTGTGTAAATATTCAAGGAGCATCCTTTGAGATTAATAGTGTATATTTATAGAGACTGGCCATATTGAAAGTCTCCCCAACTCCACCCGGCCGTTGAGTACATGACGTTCGGCATAAATTATATTGATACATTTTACATTTTAACCAAAATGTATATTTTATTTCATCTCACAAACCATGGGAAATAAGTTTTGAATACTAAATAAACATCTGCTCTTACAAAAAAAAGTTCAAAATGACATAAAACAATAAGAACATTATAGAATATTTTCATTTATAACGTATGAAATGTTGAGAAGTTGTTAGTATAATGGTAAGATGTGCACTCTATAAAGCTTTGGTGATTTTATTTCTTATGTTTATTTTTCGCTGTTGTTGTGGATTGTTTTCGTTGTTATTTAATGATACATTTAAAGCAGAGAAATTGACAAAAAGGTAGAAAAGGTAGGGGGTCACTTGAAGGAATCTATGCAAAACGGAGGGGGAGAAAGGAAGTGAGGGGGAGGGAGGGAGAGAGTGATTAACTTGGTTGTTTCTGTTCTTCTTGGTTGAAAGCCACGCCCTGGTATTGTCTCCTTATTGTCTCCTAAAATATAACAAAATAAAAATTTTTTTAGGCTTCCCGAAAAAAAAAAAGAAGATGTGACGAGAAACTGAGAGTTTTTTATTTTGGCTCTAGTCTTTTTAATAACGTTTTGGAATTCCAAAATTCGTCCTCCCTAATACCGGTTTCCGAAAAGAGAGAATTTTAATCCTTTTATATTCTGAAAGTATAGACAGTATACGATACATGCCAATTTGGGGGTACTCTTTGTGTTGAGTACAACACAACAAATGAGCTTCTTGAAAGCCTGAATGCCGTTTACAACCATTTTCGAATAGCATTTCTATTGCAAGGAGGGGAAAGATGAAAAAGGGAGTTCTATGTGAAAAAACTGTGGAAGTGCCTCCTGGAGTTTGCAAATGTGGCTATACGATAGCGTGCGCCTATAATCCAGCTAACAATGGAAGTTATAAACTGATTCAGCGAACCCACGGGCAAGCCAGGTTCGAGTCTGAGTCATGTCTTTCGGTCCCTCAGGTAAATAATCATATCTGATTGATGGTTGATACATCATACACGTCTGTTGGTTTTCAATTCCAGTAAGAACAAGTTGAAAGAGATAAAGGGACACGCCTCCTCTCCCACAACAGTCTAAAATATGGAAACAGGGCCATTAATGATAAAAAGAGGAAGTACGAAAGAAATAAATGAATACAGAAAAGAAACGAAGGAAGAGGGGGGCAACATCATGAGAACATTCTTTTCAAAGATTTCAACTTTTTTGCCCCCCCCCCCACCGGCAATATTATCTGATACCAATAGGTATATGTCAGTACGTATATCCCATATCCTGCTAATAGAGTATATACAAAAAGTGTAATAGAGATCACAATGCATGCTTATCACAAACTTCAATGTAATATAATGCCGAAGTGAATTATGAAAGCATGCAATAACCAAAAAACAGATTATACAGAAATGAGTGTCATATCTATTGATTTCCTTTTTATACTAAATTACAAACCCAACAGGTTGAGATTTAGTATGACCTTTAAAGAAGATGTTCAGCTGACGATATTCTATTTTAAGGTATGCTATGATGAAGTAATATTAAGCCTAAGTAAAAGTATTATGGAAAGTCCACTTACCCTTTCCGTCAGCGTAAAATTTACTTCTGGTAGTTGATTGGCGATTGGAGTCCTAAAATCTCAATACAAGCTATCAGGATTGAAAGAATAACGATGATCCAGATTGTTACTCATTCCCAATATCATGCACAGAGTTGTACTCCTTTTACTAATCTGGGAGTGTAGTGATTTAGACCCTGATGGAAGATTCAGTTCCGGGCGCATGTGAAAGAGGGCCAAAAGTTCGCGGAGCCAGACCTGTGCAGAGCAAGTCACTGTGGTACACACATGCATTGACTACACGAACCAAATGCCCCTTTTCTACCACGCTCGGGGGGGGGGGGGGAATCTCAGGAGCAGACATTCTTTTGTTCTGCTTCAAGATACCCACAAAGTACAAAGTACAACGCATTCACTTGCACATAACAAACACCTATACCCACAAACTTTCAGCACTGCTTGGATGTGTCTATCGCTCTGCTCTAAAGTATTGAACTCAACTGAAGCGTGTGTATTGTATAAATAATCGTCTGTGACGCCACAACCAGTTCAATCTAAAAGCATTCAATCAGAAAAAAAAAACCCACGCCGCACCCACACATAATATCGTACAAGAGTGAGGTTAATAGTGTATATTTATAGAGACTGGCCGTATTAAAAGTCTCCCCAACTCCACCCGGCCGTTGAGTACATGACATTCGGCATAAATTATGTTGGTACATTTTACAGTTTTACCAAAATGTATATTTTATTTCATTTCACAAACCATGGGAAATAAGATTTGAATACTAAATAAACATCTGTTCTTACAAAAAAGTTCAAAATGACATAAAACAATAAGAACATTATAGAATATTTTCATTTATAACATATGAAATGTTGAGGAGTTATTAGTATATGGGTAAGATGTGCACTCTATAAAGCTTTGGTGACTTTATTTCTTATGTTTATTTTTCGCTGTTGTGGATTGTTTTCGTTGTTTTTTAATAATACATTTAAAGCAGAGAAATTGATAGAAAGGTAGGGGGTCACTTGAAGGAATCTATGAAAAACGGAGGGGCAGAAAGGAAGGGAGGGGAAGGGAGGGAGAGAGGGAAATAGAAAATATAGGGGCGTCGTCACGGAAGAATACATCTGCCATTTTATCCTTTTGATTAAAACACATAAAGCAGACAATAGTTGCTAATTTCTCATAACCCACATGCAGACTCCAAACTGACCGAAAAACAGACAATCTTAGCCATTGCGTCATTTTGCTTGACAGTTGATGTCGGAACGTGGTTTGTGAAAGGCCAAATTATTGTGATTAACTTGGTTGTTTCTATTCTTCTTGGTTGAAAGCCACGCCCAGGTATTGTCTCCTTTTCATCCTGGGCTGCGTTTCACGAAACCGTCCGAAGTCTAAGTTCATGGACATCCCATTGAAATGCGTGTTAATTCTACAAAACACGTTTCAAGGGTTGTCCAAGAAGTTAGACTTATGACGGTTTCGTGAAACGCAGCCCAAATGGTCATCTATCTTCACTGGAGCGGATGAGAAACATGACTCATTTTTAAACGGAAGTTTTTTAGAACAGGGGCGGCGCCAGGGTGTTTTGATAGTGTGTGTGTGTGTGTGTGCAGGGGGGGGGGGGGCAAGATGACGCATAGGTGAGTTTATTTTCGTTTTAAATGATAAAAACGGGGGTATTACACGGAACAACTCTCTCTCTTCTTACATACTGTCCTATTTTATTTTCTCCTCCTTTTTTTCTGTTTTGGTCACTTGATGGCTTCCAAATGACCATTTCGAACTGCAGCAAAGAATGGTGTAGCGGCAAGTGTATTAAAGTAATAGTAATGCCCTCACAGAGGCAGGGTAAAAGGGGGTAACAAGCAAACAAGTTTGTTTGTAAGTCAAGTTATATTGTTACGTAAGTCAGCACACTCTTTGTCCTCCTTGTTTGTGCTAACCCAAGTGGAAGATGTTATATCACAGGGTAGAATCAGAACCTGAAATATACTCAAAGAATACAGTCAAGATTTAGTAATATTTCCTGTAAATTGTGAAATTCCCCAGGATTGCGAACAGTTGGTAAGTTTAATTTATATAATTACTGAATTTTATATCTGTACTGTTACTTATATCATAATATTTAGTCCTATAACTTATTCACCTTTTTGTATTTGAAGTTCAAATAGGAGCGATGGAATTTGGCTTTTTGCTTTCCATCAAACATATAGTTACATTGTGTACTGCATATACAGTGCGTCCCCAAAAAAACTTTACACTTTTGAAATGGCTGCCAAATGAAAAATACATGATTCTGGAAGAAAAAGGTTTATATGTACGGATAGCTCATGGACTCAACTTTCATATGAGACCAAAAAGGCCGAAAATAATTCATGCTTGGGTGAGCACTGCTCACTTTTGTAAAGGATATGAAAATTAGGTTGCGCAGGAATTGCACATTTCAATTTGTGAGAGGTGAGTCCTTTGGAGTTTACAGAATTGAGGGTAATATGATGAATTCATGATCAGTTGCAATTAGTTTAGGTTTGCTGATTGAATTTTATGGTTTATTAAATCAAAATTGTATGCATGAGTGAACGGGCATTGCATTCATTATTGTAGCATTGTACCTTTCCCTGGTAGACTCAGTGGTGTGTTCATGGGAATCAGGATTGGGTGGAAGTACATGTTGCAGCGGAGGTGAGATAGGTTAAGACTTTAAATTTGTTGGCTAGATGGGGTAAGGGTCAAGAGGACAGTATGCCCCCTCCCCTCTCTCTCTCTCTCTATCTCTCTCTCTCTCTCTCTTGCTTCCTGTGTGTTGGTGCATATCTTGACAATTCACATTCTTTGGTCTCCACTCCAAAATATCCAAACCGCCTTCCCTTATCCCTCATGAAGAGAGCAAGATTGTGCATCGGAGGACGAGGTGAACATGTGGACCACTGAACTAGCAGACTTTGATTTTTAGTTTCCATTATCATTTAGTTTCCCCCTTTCTTTCTCTTACAAGATGGATGAAACAGTTGTAAAATTGAAATGAATGAAAATCAACTGAAAACAAAGACTGACAAGTTCATTATACCCATTTGTGTTACACTGTACCATTTTCTTTGTCCGAAACTCAACTGCTAAAATGACTGGTTGGTCGGATAAACGTTGATTGAGTGATTGACTGAGTTATTTATTAATTATGATTCATTTATTGAATAATTCATTGATTGAAACAGCTGAATGGTGATTGAATGCTTGATCGATTAAATGATTTACTGATACATTGATTAGTTGATTGATACCTAAATGTTGATCGTCTAACTTACGGTATTGATTGATTGACCGATAGAATGCAATTGACTTCAGGTGTCAATGAGTGATAGCAGTCCCAGTCCAATTTTGGAAATGCAGGTAGAATTCGGGATAAGTGAATGTGGTCGGGATATTTTGGAGAGGAGACCAACGGATGTGAATTGTCAAGATATGCACAAGTACACCCAAGAAGAGAGAGAGAAAGAGAGAGAGAGAGAGAGAGAGAGGGGGGGGGGGGGAGAGCATGCATGTCCTCTGAACCCTTTTCCCATCTACCCAACAAAGTCCTACCTTACATCTCACCTCCCCTGCACCATGTACCATCACCCAATCCTGACTCCCAAGAACACACCACTGAGTCTACCAGGAAAAAAGGTACAATGCTACAATAATGAATGCAATGCCCGTTCACTCATGCATACAATTTTGATTTAATAAACCATAAAATTCAATCAGCAAACCTAAACTGATTGCAACTGATCATGAATTCATCATATCACCCTCAATTCTGTAACATCCAAAGGACTCACCTCTCACAAATTGAAATGTGCAATTCCTGCGCAACCTAATTTTCATACCCTTTACAAAAGTGAGCAGTGCTCACCCAAGCATGAATTATTTTCGGCCTTTTTGGTCTCATACAAAAGTTGAGTCCTTGAGCTATCCATACATATAAACCTTTTTCTTCCTGAATCAGGTATTTTTCATTTGGCAGCCATTTCAAAAGTGTAAAGTTTTTTTTGGGATCGCACTGTAGTTTGTACACGTATCTGTGTTTTGACATTTGATTGTTGTTCCGAGTTAGTTTTGGAATTATTTATATGATTCACTAAATTCTATGGTTAATATTAGCTATAGTTCCTAATTGTTACTCGTTTGTGGGTTATCGGTGTTAGCTGAATTTTGGTTGTTTGATTTATGTTAGCACAGAGCATTATTAAAGGAGGTTGTAATATTCAGTCAGTACATTCACATAAGTTAGTAAATTCATTTTTGGATATTAGATATATTCCGACACTGATATCACAATAATTTATTCACATGACATTATATTTGTTTATGGAATAACAGACACTTATTCCACTCGAGTTATGAATAATATAATATTCATAATATTCTGGTAATTTATAGTTGAGGTCTTTTCCTTGTAAGTATATTGAATCTACTATAATAATTTATTTAGTCAAACCGATTTACATGTATGTCATTGTTGAATATCACTGCGTTCACATTTGTTTGTTTGTTTACTGGTTTTTTATAAAGCGAACCGCTGGATGCTGGTTGCTGGTCGTTTGTCTCTGATAACTGGTTTTGATGAAAGAGAATAAACAGTCAAAAAGTTAAGCTGTTGTTCAAGAGTCATCAATTCAGCGTGTTTGAATTCAAACAATTTTGACATTTCACCTGTAGTCAGATAAAGAAGCTACAAATTGTGTCCACCCAGTGTGATCTTCCTTGTTCACATCAGATCCTTGTTGAATGAGATATTCCATGATTTCAATCTGACCTCTTGCAGTAGCACCATGAAGAGGAATCCATTCTTCGTCATCCTCTTCATTCATACCAGCTCCTTCAGAAATGAAGAATTTGACGAGATCTTGATGGCCAAATTCTGCCGCGGCATAGAGTGAACTCACTCCGTCAAATTTGTTTAGCTTTGCTTGAGATATTTGACTGCTTCTAGATGACCAGATTGAATAGCAGCATTGAATGGTGTCCAACATTCGACATCACTTTTGTTCACATCTGATCCTTGTTCAATGAGATATTTCATGACTTCATGTGACCTCTGCAAGTAGCACCATGAAGAGGAATCCTCTCTCTTCATTCTCTTCATTCACATAAGCTCCTTCAAAAATGAAGAATTTAACGAAATCCTGATGGCCAAATTCCGCCGCGGCATAGAGTGGAGACATTCCGTTAAATTTGTTTAGCTTTGCTCCCTTAGCCATGAGATATTTGACGGCTTCTAGATGACCAGATTGAATGGCAGCATTGAATGGTGTCCAACCCTTGACATCACTCTTGTTCAAATCAGATCCTTGTTCAATGAGATATACCATGACTTCAATGTGACCTCTGCTAGCAGCACCATGAAGAGGAATCAGTCCTTCGTCATCCTCTTCATTCACATCAGCTCCTTCAGAAATGAAGAATTTGACGAGATCTTGATGGCCAAATTCCACCGCGGCATAGAGTGGAGAAATTCCGTCAAATTTGTTCTGCTTAGCCCCCTGCGCACTGAGATATTTGACGGCTTCTAGATGACCAAATTCGACTGCAGCATTGAATGGTGTCCGACCCTTGACATCACTCTTGTTCACATCAGATCCTTGTTCAATGAGATATTTGATGATTTCAATGTTACCATGAATAGCAGCGCCATGAAGAGGAATTATCCCATTGTCATGTTCCTCATTCACATCAGCTCCTTCAGAAATGAATAATTTGACGGCTTCTAGATGACCACACTGAACAGCAGCATTGAATGGTGTCCGACCCTTGACATCACTCTTGTTCACATCAGATCCTTGTTCAATGAGATATTCGTTGATTTCAATGTTACCATGAATAGCAGCGCCATGAAGAGGAATCCTCCCATTGTCATTTTCTTCATTTACATCAACTCCTTCAGATAAAAAGAATTGGACGAGATCTTGATGGCCAAATTCCGCCGCTCCATTAGATAGGAGATAGTCGACGGCTTCTAGATGGACATATTGAACAGCAGCATTGAATGGTGTCCAGCATTTCGACATCACTCTTGTTCACATCAGATCCTTGTTCAATGAGATATTCGATGATTTCAATGTTACAATGAATGGCAGCGCGATGAAGAGGAATCCTCCCATTGTCATTGTCCTTAACATCAGCTCCTTCAGAAATAAAGAATTTGACGAGATCTTGACGGCCAAATTCCGCCGCGGCATAGAGTGGAGACATTCCGTCAAATTTGTTCTGTTTCGCTCCATTAGATATGAGATATTCGACGGCTTCCAGATGACCAGATTGAATGGCAGCATTGAACGGTGTCCAACCAGGACTAGTACACTTGTTCACATCAGTCCCTTGCTGAATGAGATATTCCATGACTTCATTGTGACCTCTCCTAGCAGCACCAAGAAGAGGAATCCTCCCATTGTCATCCTCTTCATTCACATCAGCTCCTTCAGAAATGAAGAATTTGACGAGATCTAGATGACCGAATTCTGCCGCG
The DNA here is from genome assembly GCA_029962745.1 of Echinometra lucunter. Classification (NCBI taxonomy): domain Eukaryota; kingdom Metazoa; phylum Echinodermata; class Echinoidea; order Camarodonta; family Echinometridae; genus Echinometra; species Echinometra lucunter. Next base: position 2,585,758 of record CM057168.1, on the reverse strand, counting down.
GCATAGAGTGGAGACATTCTGATATAAATGTTCTGCTTAGCCCCCTGAGCAGTGAGATATTTGACGGCTTCTAGATGACCATACTGAACAGCCGTATTGAACGGTGTCCAACCACGAGGAGTACACTTATTCACATCAGATCCTTGTTGAATAAGATATTCGATGACTTCATTGTGACCTCTGCCAACAGCACCATGACGAGGAATAATCCCTTCGTCATGCTCTTCATTAACATCAGCTCCTTCAGAAATGAAGAATTTAACGAGATCTAGATGACCGAATTCTGCCGCGGCATAGAGTGGAGACATTCCATCAAATTTGTTCTGTTTCGCTCCATTAGATATGAGATATTCGACGGCTTCTAGATGTCCATACTGAATAGCAGCATTGAACGGTGTCCGACATTCGACATCACATTTGTTCACATCTGATCCTTGTTCAATGAATTATTCGATGATTTCAGTGCTATCCATGAACAGCAGCACCGTGAAGAGGAATTTTCTTCTATACCTGTTTAAACTAACACTATAGTACAGTCAAAATATGAAAAAACCCAGAACTAATTGCAACAGAAACGATTCCACTTGCATATAATCTGGAATAGCCATAATAACAACATACTAAAAATTAACAAAAATTGAAGTGGTGGATCAATGCCTAATTTGCATAAATTCAAAATGGCCGCCATATCAGACTTCAGTACACATGGTGAGACACAGAGAACCTATTTTAGCCTATATCTCTAGATATGAGACACGTAGAGAGCTAATTTTAGTGTCTTTACCTATGTTTTCGGGGGTCAAGAAACATGATTATGGCATTATTACCAGCTTACAACTACTCCTTAACTCCTAATTTGCATAAATTTGCATAAAATTAGCCTTTTTTAAAATTCAAAATGGCTCCCAAATTGCATTTAAAAACTAAATCTCATCTGATACTCATTGAAAGTTAATTTCAATGTCCTTATATCCATCGTTTGGGGATGAAGAAGATTTATAAACATTACTAGCAAGTTATACCTATCCACTGACTCTTAATTTGCATAAATTTGCATACATATTAACCCCTTTCCACATCTAAATGGCGGCCATTTCAGACCAAATTAAACACGCAGAACATACTTTAGCCTATATCTCTACATCCGAGACACGTAGAAAGCTAATTTTAGTGTCTTTACCTATGTTTGTGGGGTCAAGGAACATGATTATGGCATTATTACCAGCTTACAACTACTCCTTAACTCCTAATTTGCATAAATTTGCATAAAATTAGCTTTTTGAAATTCAAAATGGCTGCCAAGTTGCATTTTAGCCTATATCTCTACATCCGAGACACGTAGAAAGCTAATTTTAGTGTCTTTACCTATGTTTTCGGGGTCAGGGAAGATGATTATGGCATTATTACCAGCTTACAACTACTCTTTAACTCCTAATTTGCATAAATTTGCATAATTTTAGCCTTTTTTCAATTCAAAATGGCTCCCAAATTGCATTTTAAAACTCTAACTCAATTGATATGCATGGAAAGTTAATTTCAGTGTCCTTACCCATGGTTAGGGGATGAAAGAGATTTATCATGGGATTGAGAGCAATTTGTAACTATCCACTGATTCTCAATTTACATAAATTTGCATACAATTAACACCTTTGCATTTCTAAATGGCGGCCATATCAGAGTAAACACGCAGAACCTCTAGATACGAGACAAGCAGAAAGCTAATTCTAGTGTCTTTACCTATGTTCTGGGGGTCAAGGAACAGGATTATGGCATTATTACCAGCTGACAACTACTCTTTAACTCCTAATCTGCATAAATTTGCATAAAATTAGGGGTTTTTTAAAATTCAAAATAGCTGCCAGGTTGCATTTTAAAACTCTTCCTCAATTGATACTTATGGAAAGTTAATTTCAGTGCGTAGGGGATGAAGAAAGTTTATCAGCATTACTAGCAAGTTACAACTATCCACTGACTCTTAATTTGCATAAATTTGCATAAAAATAACCCCCTTTCACTTCTAAATGGCCGCCATTGTAGACCACAGTATACACGCATAACCTATTTTAGCCTATATCTCTAGATCTGAGACATACAGAGAGCTAAATTTAGTGTCTTTACCTATGTCGGGGGGGGGGGGTGTCAAGGAACATGATTCTGGCAATATCACCACCAAATGAATACTCCATATCTCCTAATTTGCATAAGTATGCATAATATTAACCCCTTTTTTCAATTCGAAATGGCTGCCGTGCCGCATGCTTAAAAGTTTGTCTCATCTGATACTCACAGAAAGTCAATATCAGCGTCCCTGCCCTTGGTTAGAAGGGGATGAGGGAGATTTATTATAGTATCCACTGACTCTTAATTTGCATAAATTTGCCTATTATTAATCCTTAACAATTCCAAATTGCTGCTATAAAGACAATATTTTACCTATATCTTCAGATAACAGACAAAATAATAGAAAACACATTTTGACGTTCTTACCTATGTTTTAGCGGACAAGGAAGATGTTTATAGCATTATTCCGTAACTAATAATATGCATGAATTTACTTAAGATTAGCCTTTTTTCAATCCAAAATATCTGCCATGTTGCATGCTTAAACCTGTATCTTAATTGATTCTCATGGAAAATTATTGTTAGTGTCCTTATCCGTGGTTAGAAGATGAAGAAGATTTATCATTGCAATAGGTTATAACTCTTCACTGACTCTCAATTTGCATAAATTTTCATATTATTAATTCCTTTTCACGGCCGCCATATCAGACCACAGTACATAATGTCATGCAGAACTTACAATTTAGCCAATATCTCTAGATCTGAGACAAAAAGATAGCTAAATGTAGTGTCTTTACTCATGTTTTGGGGCCAAGGATCATGATTGTGGCATACTTACAGGCTTACAGCTGCTCCTTAACTCTTTATTTGAATAAATTTGCATAGAATTAGCCTTTTCATACTAATTTGGCTACCTTTTGCATATTCTAAAACTTTATCTCATATGATACTCATGTAATGTTAATTTCATTGTCCTTTTCCATGGTTAGGGGATGAGCGAAAATTGTTATAGTATTATTACTAGCAAGTTATAACTATCCACTGACTCTTAATTTGCATAAATATGCATATAATTAACCCTGTGTTCACTTTTAAATGCCCGCCATATTAGACCACATTAGATACGCAGAACTTATTTTAACTGATATCTCTAGATCTGAGACACATGAGAAGCTAATTATAGTGTCTTTTCGGGGTCAAAGAACATGATTATGGCATTATTACCAGCTTACAACTACTCCTTTACTACTAATTTGCATAAATTTGCATAAAAGTAGCCTTTTAAAATTAAAAAATGGCTGCCAAGTTGAATTTTGAAACTCTACCTCAATTGATAGTCATGAAAAGTAAATTTCAGTGTCCAAGGTTAGGGGGTGAAAGAGATTTATCACAGTATTACTATCAAACATCTGCTGACTCTTAATTCGCATAAATTTGCATAAGATTTGCCTTTTTCTCATTCAAAATGGCTGCCAAGTTGCATTTTAAAACTCTACCTCAATTGATAATCATAGAAAATTAATTTCAGTGTGCTTATCCAAGGGTAGGGGATGAAAGAGGTTTATCATAGCATTACTAGCAACTATCCACTGACTCTTAATTTCCATAAATTTGCATAAATTCAGTGGCGTATCTAGGGGGTGCAAGGGGGTGCAAGGGGGGCAAGTGCCCAGGACGGCACTTTGAGGGGGCGCAAAAAAAGCAAAAGAGAGAAAGAAAACAAGGGGGGAAATGAGGGGAAAAACATAAACCTTAAGGATTATGCGCTACCACGTTGAATACAGTAGACAAGCAAAACCCATTTAGCATACATCTATAGATCTGAGACTCATAGAAAGCTAATTTCAGTGTCTCTACGTATGTTTAGGGACCCAAGGAACATGCTTATATCATTATTAACAGCTTACAACTATTCCTAAACTCCTAATTTGCATACATTTGCATAGAATTCATCCTTAAGCCAATTCAAAATGGCCGCCATGTTGTGTTCCCTTGCATTAACACCGCAGGGGTGTTGATTTGTGTTCGCGGTCGTGGATGATGGAATATTCTCTGACTGCCAATTATGGAATATTCTTGGCGAGGAAGCGAAGCGACCAAGCTGGGAAAGGGTCTGGCAAATGGTTGCCATCAAATTCACATATGAGGACTTTGGCAACCTGACTGCCAATTATGACTTTTCGGCACTTTGTTACTGTCTAAACCATACTCTTTAAACGAACTAGCGAAACGAGCTACCCCCCCCCCCCCCCCAAAAAAAAAAAAAAAAAAAAAAAAAAAAAAAACCCAAACAAACAAACAAACAAACAAAACAACAACAAAATCTAAAAACAAAAAAAAACAAAAAAAAAACACTAATTTCATGAAAAACTGGCATTTTGTCTTCAATGGTATAATCGGTCGCCTCCCTTTCAAATATAACTCTATTCTAACACCTCAATGGTCCAATTCTTTTCCTATTCAATATAACCCCGATTAGAAATATGACGAGCGATCCAAGCAAGCGAGGAAATATATTTTTTCTTCAAAATGCACTATAGGCCTGTCTAAATATGCAAATTATCTATTCAGTCAACTCGCGTACATGTCCAAATTGCCCTCCATACTATTGTGTGTCTAAATGTTATTCAAGTGAGCGTAGCAAGCAAAGAAAAATTTATACTCTTCCATGGGCCTCAAAGAAATCTGAATACGTGTGGTATATGATCACCTAATTGCCAAATATGTGGCTGTTTGGGTAATTGTTTGGCACCCGAAACTATTATTTATCATGTTTTATAAGCGATAGAAACGATCTTCTACCAAAATAAAATAGATGACTGTATGACGCACTCCTCCCACAGAATTCGAGAATACTTGCACACCTCTGCAAAACTACTGTGATATTCGGACATCTTGCTGAGGGAACAGGAGTGCCTGGTGTTCGACAATATTTATACTTTAAGAGCAAGCAGAACGAGAAAAAAAAATGGTTTTTCAAATAATGAGAACAGGTTATAGTGTATTGTTACTTCATTCTCATTATCTTAGCAATGTATTTTTACTTTCCTTTCTCATATTTGGTATGACCTTAATAGGGAATTAAGTATAAGCGATAATCTCTTGAAAATTTTTTTTTTCTGTTTTAGGTCATGCCCTTCGACTCCTTGCACTAAGAAAAAACGGGTTCAATTTTGCACCCTTCAAATGGAACAGTGGAAGCTCCTTTATGGGTACAACTTTGCACCCTAAAGCACTTTGCACCTTTAAGGGTACAACCAAGCACCCTTAAGGATGCAAAATATACATTTAAGGTGCAGTGGCTAGAGTTATACCCTTCAGGAAAGGTGCAAATGTGTACCCTTTTGAATGCAAAAATTTCTGCATTCTTAAAGGCGCGAAGTTGCATCTTTAAGGGTGCAGACGGGCATTTCCTGGAGCAAACAAGTACAAAATGATGCATCTTTGCACCTTTTTCATGAAAGGTGCTGCAAGTGTTGCATTTAGGGTGCAACACTCAACTTTTCTTTCTAAGTGTGTGCAATTATTTGACAAACATTTTATGAGTAGAAGGATAGCATAACCAGGGAGGTCTCCCCTTCCACCTCCCTAGTATAACATTAGAAAGACAAGATGTGTACCGATTTCCTTTCATTAGGATCATAACCAGCATTTGTTGAGATACGTGAAATGAAAGCGAGCAAAACGAGCGAGCGCTCCCAGGGTTTTCTGTTTTTTTCATCAAGTTTTCTTAACTGTTTACCCATTTTTTTTCTTTATTTCGCCTTTTGAGGGGATAAAAAGGGCCAATCGTGAATCATTGGGGGATGATAATACAGGCCATTCCCTTGCCCAAAATAATGGTACTTATACAGCAAATCCGCGCCCACCCAATATAACGGCTGTCAACAATATTGCGAGGGGACGCAGTAGTTATTTGGAGGGATCACAAAAGTTATTAGGAGAGGCACTGATGTTGGGAGGGAGTGAAATGATCATTTAGAGTGAACAAAATGATTATTTTGAGGGAATACAATAATCCATGGAGAATTTATTCTCCTCATGTCTTCTGGTGGGCTCCGTATCACGTCGCTGTTTACTGTAGCTCCAAAATATATCATATTGGTTATTGTGCGTATACTGTTGACGTGAGTGTACTGTGCACTGTCTATTATTGTAGAATATAATTTGCTAACAACATATGTATACTTGATTCAATATATCTGAGGTACATATTGCAATTATTACAAAATAGTTATTAGAGTTCAAAATCATAATTATGTCTCCTTATAGTACATACAAATCGGCATATAATGTATGCACCAAATCACATAATTTTATAATGAAAAAGAAAAAAGCTTCACACCGTGGGCATGGTGGAAGGGGGCTTCCTTGTAATTTCAAAAATATATTTAAAATTCATAGGCCTCAACAAAACTCATATTTTATGGAAGTATCATACATGCATTTACCTTGTTACGTTTCATCACAGGCTGAATTCACTACAGATGAACAGCACTATTAAGTTAGATTACAATGCTGTATCACCGCACTTACACAATTAACATACAGGGATCATTTCACACATTCTGTGTATACATTTAAGTTGTCTTGGGCGGCATAACCCGTATTTATATATATTAATGCAAATTATGAAACTTGCTCAAAGTTGTTGTTGGGCAACAAAGCTGAAAATATTCATTAACCACATAGGAACCCAAATCGCTAAGCTACATGTATGACCGGGGTAATAATGTTTGGAGCGCCATGAGCGTCTCCGTCAGACATGACGGACCTGGGCGCTATGCGAGAAGCCAACGTTATGATTATTAGTAGTATTATCATCATTAATGAAAAAAAATCTTCGCAAAGAAACATTTAGGTCTGTAAATTATCTAGCCGACTAGTAAAGTATATACCCGTTGTCCCCCCCCCCCCCCCCCAAAAAAAAAGAAAGCGGTACGGTGGATTTTCAGTGCTTTCCCTTCAAAAAGTAGGCAACGTTTTTACAGAAGTATCGCCCAAGGAAGAAAATGATACTAAGATCATTGAATTTGGAAAAGTAATTTGTATGCTATGCCTATTTTTTTTTAAAATATGGTCATTTCAAATTTTTGGCGACTGATGAGAGTAGCTTTTTGTCGGGATGGCCTTTCATGATTGCGGGATGAAAGGCCATCCCGACACAAAGCTACTCTCATCAGTCGGGATGGCCTTTCATGATTGCGGGATGTCCACTGATGCATGTCAGCAACAAAACATGCTAATACACATGCCATATGAAAGGTCATCCCACCCCCCCCCCCCCCCCCCCACCCCTCCCCCCCCCCCCCCCCCACAATTCTGCTCTCAACTGTCGCGAAAAAACACGCGAAATTCTAAATATTTTAAGAAACGGGCATAGAATCAAAATTACTTCATCAAATTTAATGCTCTTGATATTTGGTAGAAGATACTTGACCTACTAAAGCAAAAGATTATCTACTTTCTGAAGTTAAAGTACCGAAAATCCACCGTTCCGCTTTTTCTGGGACACCCGGTATAGTAAGTTGCTGTATCAAGTTCTTTCACCCAAGAATAACATCAAAATAAACTTATTACGTGTCACCAACTATATTATATTGGTCTTGGACAGACCATAAAGCAGCCATTTTTAATTTAAAGGGGTTAATTATATACAAATTTATGCAAATTAAGAGTCAGTAGATAGTTATAACTTGCTAGTGATGCTAAATCTACCTCATCCCCTTCTAACCATGGACAGGGACACAGATATTGAATTTCTGTGAGTATCAGATGAGACAGGATGTTAAACATGCAGCATGGCAGCCATTTTGAATTGGAAAACGGTTAATTTTATGCCCATTTATGCACATTAAGAGTTAAGGAGTAGTTGATAGGTGGTAATAATGCCATAATCATGTTCCTAGACCCCCAAAACATACACTATGAACACGACGGACAAAGAAAGCGGACAAAATAAACAACCCCTCATTCTACCCTTCACAATGGTTCTGGTAGTCAAAAGAACATCCCCCTTCACTGCTATTGTCTAAAATATGTGGAACAGGTGTCACATGCATATTCACCTGGAGCTACATAATAGCTGTGAAGGGATGTTCTTTTGACTACTAGAACCACTGTGAAGGGTAGAATGAGAGGTTGTTTATTTTGTCCGCTTTCTTTGTCCGCCATGTTCATAGTGATAGGTACAGACACTAAATTTAGCTCTCTGTGTGTCTCAGATCTAGAGATATAGGCTAGAATAACCTTCATGTATACTGTGGTCTTACATGGCGGCCATTTAGAAGTGAAAAGGGGTTAATTGTATGCAAATTTAAGCAAATTAAACGTCCGTGGATAGTTGTAACTTGCTAGTAATACTGATAAATCTTCTTCACCCCCTACCCATGGATATAAGGACACTGAAATTAACTTTCCATGAGTATCAATTGAGGAAGAGTTTTAAAATGCAAGATGGCAGCCATTTTGAATTGAAAAAGGCTAAAATTATGCAAATTTATGCAAGTTAGGAGTTAAGAAGTAGTTGTAAGCTGGTAATAATGTCATAATCATCTTCCCTGACCCCGAAAACATAGGTAAAGGCACTAAAACTAGCTCTATACGTGTCTCAGATCTAGAGATATAGGCTAAAATGCAACTTGGCAGCCATTTTGAATTTCAAAAAGCTAATTTTATGCAAATTTATGCAAATTAGGAGTTAAGGAGTAGTTGTAAGCTGGTAATAATGCCATAATCATGTTCCTTGACCCCACAAACATAGGTAAAGATACTAAAATTAGCTTTCTACGTGTCTCGGATGTAGAGATATAGGCTAAAGTATGTTCTGCGTGTTTAATGTGGTCTGAAATGGCTGCCATTTAGATGTGGAAAGGGGTTAAATGTATGCAAATTTATGCAAATTAAGAGTCAGTGGATAGGTATAACTTGCTAGTAATGCTTATAAATCTTCTTCATCCCCAAACGATGGATATAAGGACATTGAAATTAACTTTCCAAGAGTATCAGATGAGATTTAGTTTTAAAAATGCAACTTGGGAGCCATTTTGAATTTTTTTAAAGGCTAATTTTATGCAAATTTATGCAAATTAGGAGTTAAGGAGTAGTTGTAAGCTGGTAATAATGCCATAATCATGTTTCTTGACCCCGAAAACATAGGTAAAGACACTAAAATTAGCTCTCTACGTGTCTCATATCTAGAGATATAGGCTAAAATAGGTTCTCTGTGTCTCACCATGTGTACTGAAGTCTGATATGGCGGCCATTTTGAATTTATGCAAATTAGGCATTGATCCACCACTTCAATTTTTGTTAATTTTTAGTATGTTGTTTTTAGGTATTTTTCAGACTATATGCAAGTGGAATCGTTTCTGTTGCAATTAGTTCTAGGTTGACCCCTTTTTTTTCGTATTTTGACTGTACTACTACTGATGTCAGTAATTGCATCGCATATTGCGACATCAATGCCAGAAATGATGTCAGTTTGTTATTGCGTATTGTTTGCAGATTTGAGGGTAAAGGTGGGGGGGGGGATGCCCTCGTTTGATACCAAAGTACAATATCCTTATACACGATCTGTATCCACCTTTATCTATAATGACCATTTACTTCGTCTTTTTTCCTTCTTTTTTTTCTGTGTTCTCATTTGTTTTAGTGGTATGGTGGACAAATATGACATTTAAAGTGCTTTAATGTCTATCACTTTTATTTGTATTATTTTTTCTATGTAATATAAATAAAGTTTTACTTTGAGAAGTAAAAGTAAAAAACTTTCTTTCGATCGTTCTTCTTCTTCTTCTTCTTAATTCTTCTTCTTCTTCTTCTTCCCCTCTCCTCCTCCTCCTCATCCTCTTTCTCCTTTATTTCTCAGCATCTCTCTGTATATGTTATATTATTTTCCCTTGTTAATCACCTTCGCTAATCAGATTTGTTCCTGACTGTTGCAACCCCCCCCCCCTCCCCTTTTAATTAACAAATTCTTGTATTTCCATGATCTTCGTGATCTCCCACGTTGTGAGTTTTTACAACCTTTACCATGTTTACCTGATAACACTGAATTTAATCAGAACTAAAGAGAGGAATATCACAGTGAATAACTAGCTGTTTTGTAGCCGTTTTGCAGCCCTTTTGAAAACGGCTAGAAAACGGCGAATTTTGTCCAATTAGATTTCTCCATAGGAAATTGTATACGAAACGGCTACAAAACGGCTACTAAACGGCAAATTTTGTGCACTCTGCACACCTTGGTTCACTAGTCTAGCAAAGATAATGTCTCCTTCATATCTTTTCATATCTCTCCTTCTCGTATATCTCCTCTCTCTTTCACTCTGTTACCCAATCTCTCCTTTTACAATCTCTCCAGTTGTTTCCCATTCTTCCACGCTTATGCTCTCTCAATATAGTGATGAAGGCTCTCGCCTCTCATACAAGAGGTCCTGGGTTCGATTCCCGCCGGGCGTTTACATCCTTGGACAACTTGTTTCGCCTACATACTATATCCCTCTCGACTGGCTGTAATAAATGGGTACCTGGCATTGCTGGGGTAATAATAATGGCAGCCGTCGCAGTATAGCAGTACTGATGTGGCTACTCTGGCTAAATAAAACCCAATTACATGACAACGACAACAAGAATAGAATGGTTCTATCGGTTCCCCCGGGTGTCCTGCAAGTCGGAATGAGGGACCCTATGTTTTGCAGTGATTAATTGTGCTTGCCCCATTCCTGGCAACTTGACAGTGCACTCGAGGCATCAAATGTTATTATTTTCAGCATTTCTTTATGTATACTGCATTGTTTCATCGTCATTGTAATTTTCTTTTTACGTTATCTGAATAACCGAATAAAATAATAATAATAATAATAATAATAATAATAATAATAATAATAATAATAATAATGATAATAATGGAAGAAAAGAAGAAGAGAAACGAGGAAAAGAATAAAATTTGAGGCCTGCATGCCTAGACAGAGATAAAACGGCAAGTCTGGCTGAATGAGGAGTTTTGTATTTGCTATGTTTTAATATCACTGCTAATAAGTGTTTACAGTGTAGATGTTGATCAGGTGTATGATCCGTAGAATGGTACCTTTAGACTCGCCTAAGATACATTAATAATTATGATGCTTATTTCAAGATAGAGATATACCAAAGCTCTGTTAGTAATTGTGACTCGCGTGGATACATTATGACGTTCATTTCATGAAAGAGATATACCAAAGCTTTCCGTTCCAATTAATAATTCGCTATGAGATGTCTATAATTGTGGCTCGCGTTGATGATGTCTCATTTTCTGAAAGATATTTGTGCCGAATATTTCCGTTCCAATAAATAATTCGCTTCAAAATGTCTGTACTAGTGATAGAAACTTCACTCTAAATTTCTTAGATCAGAAATAAATCTAAATTGATTGTAATTAGGGACAACCTCAGTATTAGATTAGGAAATTGTAATCAATAAGATCGATTTCTATAAATCTACACGATTATTCGAATTTTGGAGTTGTGCCTGATTCAATAAGGAATTTAGAGTGTTTATATTAAAGTTACAGTGAAGTTGCGCTTATGTAGCTCTGAAATAATGTATTTACAACAGCGCCAACTTGCGGCTACTCACAACCAGAGACTGTCTAGAAACATTACACCCTTTGTGTACTGCCTTTATGGTCTGAATACATACACTAATTAATACTAGTGTAGAGATCAGCGCATAGAATCAGTCGTTCAGGACTGAGATGGCGCTATTTCGAAATCTCATACAATGGCGTGAGTTCGCTTTTATTTCAAGTTTTTTTCTTATGCTTTATCTCTTCCATTTGTTTCCCGGATTCTTGAAATCAAGAATAAGGTTATATTTGCGTGAACAATTAATCCAGGGGAGGCGCCAGAGTATTTTGATAGCGGCCGGGCAAGAGGATCCATAGGTGAATTTATTGACATTTTAAATGAACTAATAGGGGTATTATTTAGTTGCAAGCAAAAGGCCTCTCTTTCCCCGCAACCTCTTCTTTCTTCGTCGTCCTCTTTTTTCTTCTTTTTCTCTTTTTTTTAATTCCATGCGTGTGTTTTTGAAGGGCGTTCTTCCAAAAGGCGCTGAATCCATTTTAGTAACTTGAGAGCATGCATTTTCTTTGATCTGAGTTTGTACATGGTTCAATGGAAATTTAAACTTGGAAGGCACTATGTCTTTTCTATTCATCGATAATGTTGCTTCAAAATTTTTTCATAGCAAATTTCTCCAGTTGAATAACACAATGACAAAAATAATTCAACTCTGATTAAAAAAAAGTGGATATAGCCCTTTTGGAAGCAAGCTCTTCATTTGTATGTAAGATGTGTAAGAACTTCGGATAGGATACAGACGAGATCCAAATGTCTCTATACTCAATCAAAGATACTAGAAGACAATGAAGTATTGTTGTCTAGTTTATTGGTGATGAGATGATAACCAACAAATTATGATTCATTCATAATCACTCCTATTAAGGGTAAGAAGCAGGTTTAATGCATCTAGATTAATGATCATGCAGTCATTTTATGATAATATAATGAATGAAACAAATAAAGATCACTGAAAATGTTATGCTGCCTTTAAAATACAGGGGCGGCGACAGGGTATTTTGATAGGGGCGGGGAGATAACCCATATAGGTGAATTTATTGACGTTTTAAATAAACAAATAGGGGTATTATCCAGTTGGAAGCTCAGGGCCTCTTTTTCCCCACTATCCTCTTCTTCTTTTTCTCTTTTTTTTTCCTTTTTTTATCACTTGAAAAATCAAGGGGGCATTCACCCCCGCCCCCCTGTAGCGCCGCCCCTGACTGTTAAAAATGAACCCCTTCTAGGCATATGCTAAAGAGTAATCATTAAAGGCTTAAGTCTTGAAACACTGTCATAAACCTTATATTGATGAAAATGTGTCTGAGTAATTATACAAAACGTGAACGATGCGTCAGTAATTCTCAATTTCATAAAATATTCATTGTTTTTTAAGCGTGTGCCTGCATTGCAATAGTGAAAACAGGCCAAGTGCTAAAAGAAGTACTTTTTAGTTACATAATTGTTTGAATCGGCTTACCTATATACAAATGATTACTGAGAAATTCAGTCTCCTGAAATGAAATAACCGAAACTTTATATAGCAACTGATAGCAACAAATATACGTAATATTTTTCTTTAAAGGAGGTGCAGAACCACTCTGTATTGATTCATTTCCAATCACAAGTGGTTCATAACATGTGAAATTAAACCACAAAAAATGCGCCCACACCTACACACAAAGATATATATCACCGAAAAAAAAAGAGTCTTAAAAAGTAAAATAGATTTTCATAAACGTCTGTTTACACAATTTACATTTCTTCAGTATTCTTAAACAAAATGATGTACAAATCAAGTCATTTCATAAAGTGTGTTTTTGTAGGTAACCAGAATCCAAGCCAAAAATAAATTGTTTTTCAAAATGTGCAGGAGCTAATGATCCTTCATGACTGATTGATTTCTAAAGCAGTTGTAAAACCTATACACGATAAAGCAGTTGTAAAACCTATACACGATAAAGCAGTTGTAAAACCTATACACGATAAAGCAGTTGTAAAACCTATACACGATAAAGCAGTTGTAAACCCTACACGTCCGGCTATATAACAGTGTTGACAATAATACCACTTATCTCCGGAGCTTCAAACTAAACTGGTTAAACAGTATTCGTTTACATGTATATTCATCTAAATATATAGCCTGAAGTAATGACTGATCCTGTAATAATCAACTTTAGATTGGGTTTATAAAATACGTCATTATTATAGCAAAATATCAGAAAAAAAGAGGAGTCAGTTCTCCTGTGAACAACACTTTCCTACCATCAGTTAAAGTAAACAAATGATATGCAACGATGCCATGAAATCGGAGGCCTACCTAAACTTATGCTGATATTAACTGATTGACAACTTACCGAACATCATTAAGCTTTGATTAACAGTACAAAAAAACGATTATATGTACAATGAAATTGCAGCAACAAATAATGTGTGGCTAATACCAAACATGAATGTGCAATCACTGATACGCTCCACAACAATGCAAGATGCATATTCTCTATATTTCTATGTATCAACCTTACTTGATATACCAAACTGAAAAAAAGTGAAAACTGGTAAGTAAAAGCAAGCATGTTTACAATATTCTTCAGTTTGCTTTTATATATGCTTGATCAATACATATCGAAATACACCACTGGGCACGCACAAAAAATGATATCAACATTATCAAAAAAATTGTCAACAAGATATCAATTTTCTGTCAACTATAAAAACGATGAAACTAGTAACTTAGTAGAACAGATCGCCACAACTATGTACATATAAATGAAATGAAAACATTTAGGAAAAAAATATGATAAAATCATGCAGATTTTGAAAGTTTACACTAGATTATATCCACTTCTTCATTCAACAAAATGATACAAAACTCAAGAAATTTTGTAAGAAGCGAATATTTTTTTTTCATATGCAATTGATAAAATCAGATTCCAAATGAAGGTAAAAATGACTTGCAAATACATGCGATACCTTCGGATAAGTATAAACTGATAGGGTGACCTTCTACAGGTCCAGTTAAATCACGATAATGGTAAAAATGATCTTTTCATAATATCATAATTTCATAATATCACTGTATCATTCTGCAGAATTCAAATATGCAAGTTTAAACACAGTGCTAACTACAACATATTCATGATACCTGTATTATAGTTATGTACAAAATATACTCTGGTTGCGGTTAACTTCTTAAAATTCATTTACGTTACATAATGACTACTTGCACTTGTATGCATCTCCATTAAGCCTTTGTTGAACTATTTACAAATTACACTTTTGTACATATTCAACCAAGCATGCTGTGATTTTGAAAATTTACAGAAGAATATAATATGCACTTCAGTCATTTAACAAAATGATATGAAACTCGAGAAATTTTGTAAGAAGCGAACGTTTGTCTTTTCATATGAAATGATAAATTTCGATTCCAAATGAAGATAAATACACATGCTAATGATACCTCCAGATAAGTATAAATTGAAAGGGTAAACTTCTACAGGTCCAGTTACATCATGATATTGATAATGATCTTTTGATGCATGCTTCCACAGCATGCCAAGAACAGGCACATTACTTTCTTACATCAAAATATTTCATAATATCACTGTATCGTTCTGAATTCATATGCAAGTTTTAACACAGTGCTAAGTAACAACACATTCATGACACCAGGAATATGGTTATGTACAAAATATTCTCTGCTTGCGATTATCTAGGTCTATTTCTTCATGTTAGACAGGAATATATGTACTAATATTCACCTCCATTAACCCTTCCTAATTACAAAGTAAACTTTATTGTACATATTCAACCAAATATATATATACTTAAGCTGTGCGCCTATTATTGACATAATCGTTCTTGAACCGTGAATGGTGAATAATCATCATTTACTAGAGGATCATTGGGAACACAATCACAAAATTGAAATTTACTAAGTGCAAATAACTATTATTTTGAGCAGTTTAAATGAGCCCAATGGATGGCAGATGTACATGTATGCCTAACAGAATGAATTCAAGTGAGAGTATAGTATGAGCACTGTTAGCTGTGGGAGAAGGAAGACCCCGTATTTACGTTAAGAACACATTCCTACACCTACTAGAAAACTCTGAAAATATATATACATAATAGTGAACATTGATGCAACCAAACGGGGGCCTTCCTTGTACTCAAATGATATTTTCTGATTGATTCACTGTTTATCAACTTTTAAGCATTACGGACTCAATGGTTATAACTAATACCAAAATATACCATTTGTAAAGAAATCAGACTGCAAGAAAATATCGACAACACAAAAACGTGAACACGTCTAAGAACAGGACAGAATTCCCTTCAAGTACCTGCACTCTAATGCATCACGTTTATAATGAAAAAAAAAATAACAAAAGGAATACAAAACATTGAAATATATAACATTGCAATACGTTTTCCTTAACGCAGTATAAATTAGTACACCATATGCGCTACATGACCATGACAAACAGCAAGACAAAAGTTACCACTGGTAATTTTATAATGATATGTTACAAGAAAAATACTTTTTAGAATAAATATGAAATACAGCTGTTGCCAAAAGTGTATCTTTCATATCACAATTCACATTATTTCACAATTAGGGGCCAGAATCGAGGAGGACATGCAACTTGGAAAAAAAAAATCTATGTTTAATATCATGTCATCTGTTTGGGGTAGTTGTAAATTCAAATATACATATCCATTTACATACTCATTCCAAATATTCATATATGAAAATTGATTTTTAAAAAGACTTCCAAGATAGGCCTATATATTATGAAACTGTTTTCCTTTAAAAGGAGGTTTCTTGATCTCTTGTTCATAAGTTATGAATCATAACCATCTAAGTGTTGTTCAAATGGGTTACCATCTTAGTCTTAGCAGAGAGAATCAAGTCGCTTGACTGTAAAGTCATCTTCAATATCCATCCTCAACTTAGGTGACCTAAGTAAATGGGTTTCCTAGTATGAATTTAAAAATAAACCCTGCAAAGTATGGCCTAAATAGCTGAAGTTATTTTAATCGTCACTTCATAGAAGCATTGAACTTCCCTTGTTATGGATATATGCTAGTATGAACTACATTGTCAGTGTATATTTCTTTCCATAACTAACTATATATGAAGGGAAATCAATTACGCTGTAGTGGTTAATATGATATGAAACAAATTACCGACATGTAAATGAAAAAAGTAATAGTGCATTATCTATCTTTACTTCACCTAACCCCGAGGAAGAACAGATTGACTATGTATAGTTAATCTGAAGCGGGTCATGTCAACGATATAATTTTCTTTCTTTTGTATAACTATAATATTCATTGTTATATTTGATTATTGTTATACAATCCTTTGTTCATACATGTGTTTTTATATATTTTTTATCGTGAATAAAACCAACCAACCAAACAATTTCCGAGTGTATAACACCTTCCTTTAACACAAAGTAATAAAAGTAATAAAAAGATTAAATGATTAATAATGATAACGATATCGTTATAGTGATAGTCTTGATAAGTCTATTAAAAACACAATAATCTACGCACTACACAAAAGTAGTCTCATGAAAGACATGAAACATATTCTACTACACCAAAAATCATGAATAATATATTATGCTTAAAAAATGAAATTTTCTGGAAGTCCATCCATCTCCTCCCTGCATGTTCATTGCCTTGAAATATAATCAATGCCAAATTTGAAGAGATGATCAATATATAGTTCAGAAGAAAAAGTACACCAAAGAAAAATAGAGGTAATTATGTGCTTCAATTAATGGATAATTGATATAATGATATTCTTCATAGGGCAATTCCATCATCGTAAAATGGATGGTCCAAAGAAAATGATTGACCATACAAAGTTATGTAAAAATTGTACGTGAATGAGATATTCTGAGTTGGACTTAGGTAAACCCACGGATCCTGTGTCTTTTAAAAAGGAAGTTTTCACGAGAAACAAACGTTATATGGGTATCATGTCTCACACAGTCAGACATTCATGAATCTATAGACACGTACATGTATTACTGTACAAATTTCTACATGTCGTGAAATGAAAGCATCTCTTTGCTCTGAAGCTAAGAGTTTACCACATCTTAACAACACAAAAACAAGTATATAATCAGACCTATGGTAAGAGAAACTGAAGAAGCCATATGTTGCTTACAAGTACCCGAATCTACCTCGGAATTTACCAAGGTGTAAGGCGCTTGTTCAGTATTCCCTTTCCCAGCATTGGTGTTTGCAACCGATGGAGTAAGGGTAGGATCATTGACAGAAGGAGACCCGACGGGATTTTCACTGGGTGGCCACTCAAAGTCATTACACATTGTTACATTCACTTCTGAAGTAACATCATGTGAGCAGCAAGAGAAAGGAGAGTGATCGGGAAGTAAGAATACACCCCTGGTAACCTGGCCATTATCTGTAATCTCACCTTCAACCTCAACCCTTTGACCGTACTGGTAACATGTTAGTGTGGTTTTCATACTCCCTGCAGCGGCCTTACAATGTACTTCGTATGGATAACTGCTATTTTCACTTATAGTGATGAAGCATTTTGCAGGAGGTATTTGAACCAGAATTTCCTTTCTTACAGTTTCTTGATAAGCAGGAAAATCTGCTCGTAGGACGTACGTATCCTCATCTACCATATCAACAGGATCTATGTTAAGTTTGATGCAGAAGGAGGATGCCATTTTAACTGTAGATGTATTGAATCTATGGAATTGTGATGGAGATTTGAATCCTTCCATATAATCCTCCCCGTCTATGCAGAAGGGACCTGGCTTGGACTCAAAACCAAGTGTGAAAAGCGGAAAGACTTGAGGTATATTATCAGGGGGGTATGGGATGTCGAATGGGATTACGGCAGGTTGGCCTGCTTGTAGCACTATGCGTTCAGTACTGGCACTGCCTGCTACGAGAACCGGATTTCCTGCTAGAATGATGGCCAGTGCGATAATCATGTGGAGCAAGGATTTCACCAGGACAAGGATTGAAGAACACGGACTATCCTCTGATCGGCGTTTCTTCTAAATGGTGATAAAATTAGAAGTAAAAAATATAGAAAAGGGGAATCAGGGCATACTCGTGATATAGGCCCCATCTTAACCTAACCCTAACCCTAAATCCGTTGACAATCGTCAATTACTTCCGTAATAAGGCCTAACTAATATTTGAATTTATTTAATATCTCTCCCTTCTACTTGCTTCATACAGGAATTAATGTAAATTATTCCATTGAACGATTTATTTTTTACTGTTTTCTAATGGTCGGACTGAATTGCAGCACTGAATGGCATTTTGAATTTGACTTCCTGTGATGGTCAGACAGAATCCTTGCTGAATAAGATATTAATACCCTTTGTACACCTGCGCCATTGAAAGGAATCCGATCTACACTTTTCTCTGACTTGTTATTTGCTCTCTTGCAAAGAAAGACATTTTTAGATTCTGAAATGACCAAACCGTAAGAGAGTATAAATAAATGAAAACAATCCCTACACTCTAAAAAAAGTTTACCCAATATTTGGTAAAAAGGGAACATACATGTTTGGTGGGTAAAATGATACCAAATAATGTGTAAATTTAATCCAATGTTGCGTTGAAATTTACACATAAAACATGCATTTTGCCTAATATTGGACCAAATCTTACCCAACAAACATTCATGTTCCCTTTTTACCCAATATTGGGTAACATTTTACTCAACCTTTTTTAAGAGTGTGTCTTACCTTTGTTTTCCATCGTGAGTACAAGGACGTAATTTTGGTAGAGAAAGGATTGCCTTCATACGATTTCTGGTGATCTACATCCAGTGAGTTTGTCAGAATGGCCCTGAAATGAAATCATCAACATATCGTTTAGCTGAATGGGAAACTTCAATTGGTTCAGTTATACGGGATAGTAGGTAGTTGGTGATAATAGATTGTAATTGACTCCGTCATTGGTAGGTTTGAATTATTTTTCAAATGCTCTTTAATTAAATAAATCGATTCTATTGATGTCCTGCACGAAAAACTGATTTCGTAACGTTTATTAAACAGCCTATGCGAAAGTATCATGATGTTATTATTAAAATTAACAATACTGTGATTACTTCAAGATAAAGTCTATCTCCGAAATGTCTTCACTTCATGTCTTGTTCAGTATTGTATGTAGATTTCAAAAGTCAGTGTTGGGCTACTTTTCTTTCTTTTTGTGAAAAAGTAAATTTATAAGTACAATTCTTTATCGTATTTTTGGGACCTATTTAGTACAAGCCCTGCTTTTAATTCAAGTTCCACCACTTTTGTTTTGTATCATATTTCTTACCAAACATTGTGATTACCTTATTGTATTCTTACTTGATACGTATGCAATCGTACATATTTTGTTAATATGAGCTATCAATAATTGTCATGTATGATTTATTGTAATTTGTTAATGGAGAACAAAAGTGGAAAAAATGAATTCAAATCAAGGGAAAGAAAATAATTACCTCCCGAATTTCTCTTCATTTCTCGTAGTTGCTTGATCATTTTGAGCATTCATCCATGATGACGGTTCCTGTCAGAGGTAATCACACACACACATAAGAAAGAGAAGATTGATCAGTATACATGTAGAAGACTTACGGCCACCATTCCTTGAGTCATTATGTGATTAAATGACAAAATAATCATGATAGTTGGCCTAGTATATGGATTATAATAATAGGCGGACATTTGTGGTGCCAAAGTTTTTAAACAAATACAATGGGAAAATGTGATCTTTAAAATGTTTGTTTCATAACAACAGGAATTATATTTTTATCCTCATGACAATCAAAGGCTACTTATTAATTTTCAAAATGTAATTGCCACACCAACAGATTATTTGATGGTCAGAGTGTATTGTGTCGTCACCTAAGACGAAAAACCAATTGAAAACAATTGAACCCCACTAAATTTCAATTGGTGTTCAGTTGGTTTCAATTTGTACCAATGGGTCTTAATAAGTTTCAATTGGTCAAAATTAGATTTGGGTTGACGTCCTATTCCTACCAGTCATGGGGTCAATCAGCCCCAATTCACTGGGACAGTTGATTTCAATTGGTCCAATTGGGACCAACTGTCAATTGATTCAAATGGATCAATTGGGACCAATTGGTTTCAAAGGGGATCACCTGACTATTTTTTTTACCTCATTTGCATATCTGCTAATTCTTTGACTGAAAATTCAGCAAATAGAATAGAATACAAATGCAGGCATATTTCTTTTCTTGTATATTTATTCTAAATATTTTTGTGAAATATTTCACCAAAAATTGTAGGATTTTGCATTTTATATTTCAAATAACAGAAAGAATGATTCACTAACGAGAATTTTTGGTTCAATGCACTGACCATGCTATGTAAGAAATCAGATTGAATGATTTACGGACTTCATTTGGTTTCAATTGTACCAACTGACGCACTGAATACCAATTGAAATAATTCAATTATGGACATTTAATTGACCCATCAAAAACCTATTAAAATGTGCAAATAGGTCCCCATAGCCCCTATTGAATACCAAATGGCAATTGGGAGTAAGTGGAAAGTGAAACAATGGGTCCCCATTGACCCATTGAAATTGACCCATTAAAACCAATTAATCCCTATTGAAATCAATTGGCAATTGATCCCCATTGCCCCATTAAAACTAATTGGCAATGGGGACCAATTTGTTTTCAAAATGGGTCAATTTCAGTGGGGACTCATTCACTTTTCATGTACTCCCAATTGCCTATTGGTATTCAATGGGGATCTGTAATGGGGATTCAATTCGATTTTCGTCCTAGGCAATATTTACTCACTTCCAATATCGCATGGCATCTAGGCTCCGTTTTTTCATATGGATGACTATTCATCTCTGTTGCATGTAGAGAGGATTGGTCAAAATCTTCACGTTTCCATGTTGGAGGTCCATTCAATAAGGAGATCGCAATGTGGTCTGTACTGTCAGTGAAGCCATGAGTTAAGCTGTGATATTGCGCTGCACAGATGTTTCCCGAAAGGTCTTGGCCAGCACGTGATTCCTTTTCTACTGGCATGGAACTTTGACTTCCATTAACTTGTGTTTGTTCAGTAGTTGGTGCAGTCTTCTCAGGAAATTTCAGCCTTGCACTGACGAAAGGATTCAATTCATCCTTTCCCTCCTTTTCTGCAAGATGAGGCACACTGGGCAGATACTCTTTGTGGACTTCAGAGAAGACTTTTCCATCGGCATCAGCTAGAGAGTCATCCACGTTGTCTACTGTGGCTGCATGAGATGAATTTTCAGATTCAAGGCGTTTTTCAGGACTCTTGATATGTGTCTTTCCTTCACTACCATACCTGTCTTGATGCTCAAGTGGTGCCTCAAATATGCTTTGAATATCTTCCCGATATATTTTGTATCTAGGATAATTTGCATCTTCATTTAGTTTGTCACCCCCAAGTAGAGTCATGTATTCAATGACTTTTGGGTGACCTCCGTTTTCTGCTGCCTGAAGAGGTGTCATGCCATCAATGTCTTTTGCTGTGATGTCTGCTCCATTCATTACAAGGAATTCAACTACATCCCGATGTCCTTCTTGTGCAGCAGCATGGAGTGGTGTCCATCCATCTTCATCTTGTTCATTGACATGAGCATTAAGGCCAACTAGGTACTTGACAGCATCCATGTTACCATTATAACATGCTGCATGAAGAGGAGATTTTCCACTTTCACTTGTTTCATTCACATTATAGCCTGTGGAGACTAAAGTGTTTTGCAACATCAACATGGTCATATTGTGTTGCAAAGTAAAGTGCAGACATTCCGTGAATACTGGCACATTGAGCTCCATTCGCAATCAGAAGTTTGATGGCTTCTAGATGCTCAAATTGAATGGCAGTATTTAATGGTGTCAAACCTTCGTCATCACTCTTCTTCACGTCAGATCCTTGTTGAATAAGATATTCGATGATTTCAATGTTACCATGAATAGCAGCGCCATGAAGAGGAATCCTCCCATTGTCATGATCCTCATTCACATCACATCCTTCAGCAATGAAGAATTTAACGAGATCTTGATGACCAAATTGTGCTACAGCATAAAGTGGACACATTCCGTCAAATTTGTTTTGCTTTGCTCCCTTAGCCATGAAATATTTGACGGCTTCTAGATGACCATATTGAATGGCAGCATTGAATGGTGTCCAACCATAGACATCACTCTTGTTCACATCAGATCCTTGTTGAATAAGATATTCAATGATTTCAATGTGACCATGAATAGCAGCACCATGAAGAGGAATCTTCCCATCGTCATTCTCTTCATTCACATCAGCTCCTTGAGAAATGAAGAATTTGACGAGATCTAGATGACCAAATTGTGCTGTAGCATAGAGTGGGGTCATTCCGTCATATCTGTTTTGCTTTGCTCCCTTAGCCATGAAATATTTGACGGCTTCCAGATGACCATATTGAATGGCAGCATTGAATGGTGTCCAACTGCGAGGAGTACACTTGTTCACATCAGATCCTTGTTGAATGAGATATTCAATGATTTCAATGTTACCATGAATAGCAGCACCATGAAGAGGAATCATCCCGTTGTCATTCTCTTCATTCACATCAGCTCCTTGAGAAATGAAGAATTTGACGAGATCTAGATGACCAAATCGTGATGCGGCATAAATTGGGGTCATTCCGTCATATCTATTTTGCTTCGCTCCCTTAGCCATGAAATATTTGACGGCTTCTAGATGACCATATTGAATGGCAGCATCGAACGGTGTCCAACCCTTGAAATCACTCTTGTTCACATCAGATCCTTGTTGAATAAGATATTCAATGATTTCAATGTTACCATGAATAGCAGCACCATGAAGAGGAATTATCCCTTCGTCATCCTCTTCATTCACATCAGCTCCTTGAGAAATGAAGAATTTGACGAGATCTTGATGACCAAATTGTGCTGCAGCATAGAGTGGAGTCATTCCGTCATATCTGTTTTGCTTTGCACCCTTAGCCATGAAATATTTGACGGCTTCTAGATGACCATATTGAATGGCAGCATTGAACGGTGTCCAACCCTTGAAATCACTCTTGTTCACATCAGATCCTTGTTGAATGAGATAATCGATGATTTCAATGTGACCATGAATAGCAGCACCATGAAGAGGAATCTTCCCATCGTCATTCTCTTCATTCACATCAGCTCCTTGAGAAATGAAGAATTTGACGAGTTCTAGATGAACAAATTGTGCTGTAGCATAGAGTGGGGTCATTCCGTCATATCTGTTTTGCTTTGCTCCCTTAGCCATGAAATATTTGACGGCTTCCAGATGACCATATTGAATGGCAGCATTGAATGGTGTCCAACTGCGAGGAGTACACTTGTTCACATCAGATCCTTGTTGAATGAGATATTCAATGATTTCAATGTTACCATGAATAGCAGCACCATGAAGAGGAATCATCCCGTTGTCATTCTCTTCATTCACATCAGCTCCTTGAGAAATGAAGAATTTGACGAGATCTAGATGACCAAATCGTGATGCGGCATAAATTGGGGTCATTCCGTCATATCTATTTTGCTTCGCTCCCTTAGCCATGAGATATTTGACGGCTTCTAGATGACCAGATTGAATGGCAGCATTGAATGGTGTCCAACCCTTGATGTCACTCTTGTTCACATCAGATCCTTGTTGAATAATATATTCGATGATTTCAAGGTTACCATGAATAGCAGCACCATGAAGAGGAATCCTCCCCTTGTCATGCTCTTCATTCACATCAGCTCCTTCAGAAATGAAGAATTTGACGAGATCTTGATGACCAAATCGTGATGCGGCATAAAGTGGGGTCATTCCGTCATATCTGTTCTGCTTAGCCCCCTGGGCAATGAGATATTTGACGGCTTCTAGATGACCATATTGAATGGCAGCATTGAACGGTGTCCAACCACGAGGAGTACACTTGTTCACACCAGATCCTTGTTGAATAAGATATTCGATGATTTCAATGTTACCATGAGTAGCAGCGCTATGAAGAGGAATCCTCGCTTCCTCATTCTCTTCATTCACATCAGCTCCTTCAGAAATGAAGAATTTAACGAGATCTTGATGACCGTCTTGTGCGGCGGCATAAAGTGGAGACATTCCGTCATATCTGTTTTGCTTTGCTCCCTTTGCCATGAGATATTTGACGGCTTCTAGATGACCATATTTAACGGCAGCATTGAATGGTGTCCAACCCT
Organism: Echinometra lucunter; assembly: GCA_029962745.1. Taxonomy (NCBI): domain Eukaryota; kingdom Metazoa; phylum Echinodermata; class Echinoidea; order Camarodonta; family Echinometridae; genus Echinometra; species Echinometra lucunter. The sequence continues at coordinate 2,560,846 of CM057168.1, read as the reverse complement.
TGACGTCACTCTTGTTCACATCAGATCCTTGTTGAATAAGATATTCGATGATTTCAAGGTTACCATGAGTAGCAGCACCATGAAGAGGAATCTTCCCATCGTCATTCTCTTCATTCACATCAGCTCCTTCAGAAATGAAGAATTTGACGAGATCTTGATGACCAAATTGTGCCGCTGCATAGAGTGGAGACATCCCAATATATCTGTTCTGCTTAGCCCCCTGAGCAATGAGATATTCGACGGCTTCCAGATGACCATACTGAACAGCAGCATTGAATGGTGTCCAGCCACGAGGAGTACACTTGTCCACATCAGATCCTTGTTGAATGAGATATTCCATGATTTCAGTGTGACCTCTTGCAGCAGCACCATGAAGAGGAATCCTCCCGTTGTCGTCCTCTTCATTCACATCAGCTCCTTCAGAAATGAAGAATTTGACGAGATCTAGATGACAGAATTCTGCCGCAGCATAGAGTGGAGACATTCCGCCAAATTTGTTTTGCTTTGCTCCCTTGGCCATGAAATATTTCACGGCTTCTAGATGACCAAATTGAATGGCAGCATTGAATGGTGTCCAACCCTGGAAATCACTCTTGTTCACATCAGATCCTTGTTGAATAAGATATTCGATGATTTCAATGTTACCATGAATAGCAGCACCGTGAAGAGGAATCCTCCCGTTATCATTCTCTTCATTCACATCAGCTCCTTCAGAAATGAAGAATTTGACGAGAACTTGATGACCAAAATGCTCTGCAGCATAGAGTGGGGTCATTCCGTTATATCTATTTTGCTTTGCTCCCTTAGCCATGAAATATTTGACGGCTTCTAGATGACCATATTGAATGGCAGCATTGAATGGTGTCCAACCCTGGAAATTACTCTTGTTCACATCAGATCCTTGTTGAATGAGATATTCCATGATTTCAGTGTGACCTCTTGCAGCAGCACCATGAAGAGGAATCCTCCCGTTGTCGTCCTCTTCATTCACATCAGCTCCTTCAGAAATGAAGAATTTGACGAGATCTAGATGACAGAATTCTGCCGCAGCATAGACTGGAGACATTCCGCCAAATTTGTTTTGCTTTGCTCCCTTGGCCATGAAATATTTCACGGCTTCTAGATGACCAAATTGAATGGCAGCATTGAATGGTGTCCAACCCTGGAAATCACTCTTGTTCACATCAGATCCTTGTTGAATAAGATATTCGATGATTTCAAGGTTACCATGAGTAGCAGCACCATGAAGAGGAATCTTCCCATCGTCATTCTCTTCATTCACATCAGCTCCTTCAGAAATGAAGAATTTGACGAGATCTTGATGACCAAAATGCGCTGCAGCATAGAGTGGGGTCATTCCGTTATATCTATTTTGCTTTGCTCCCTTAGCCATGAAATATTTGACGGCTTCTAGTTGACCATACTGAACAGCAGCATTGAATGGTGTCCAACTACGAGGAGTACACTTGTCCACATCAGATCCTTGTTGAATGAGATATTCCATGATTTCAGTGTGACCTCTTGCAGCAGCACCATGAAGAGGAATCCTCCCGTTGTCGTCCTCTTCATTCACATCAGCTCCTTCAGAAATGAAGAATTTGACAAGATCTAGATGACAGAATTCTGCCGCAGCATAGAGTGGAGACATTCCGCCAAATTTGTTTTGCTTTGCTCCCTTGGCCATGAAATATTTCACGGCTTCTAGATGACCAAATTGAATGGCAGCATTGAATGGTGTCCAACCCTGGAAATCACTCTTGTTCACGTCAGATCCTTGTTGAATAAGATATTCGATGATTTCAATGTTACCATGAGTAGCAGCACCATGAAGAGGAATCATCCCCTTCCCATGCTCTTCATTCACATCAGCTCCTTCAGAAATGAAGAATTTGACGAGATCTTGATGACCAAATTGTGCTGCAGCATAGAGTGGGGTCATATCGTCATACCGGTTTTGCTTTGCTCCCTTAGCCATGAGATATTTGACGGCTTCTAGATGACCAAATTCGACAGCAGCATTGAATGGTGTACAACCCTTGAAATCACACTTGGCCACATCAGATCCTTGTTGAATAAGATATTCGATGATTTCAAGGTTACCATGAGTAGCAGCACCATGAAGAGGAATCATCCCTTCGTCATCCTCTTCATTAACACCAGCTCCTTCAGAAATGAAGAATTTGACGAGATCTTGATGACCTAATACTGCAGCAGCATAGAGTGGGGTCATATCGTCATACCGGTTTTGCTTTGCTCCCTTAGCCATGAGATATTTGACGGCTTCTAGATGACCAAATTCGACAGCAGCATTGAATGGTGTCCAACCCTGGAAATCACTCTTGTTCACATCAGATCCTTGTTGAATAAGATATTCGATGATTTCAAGGTTACCATGAGTAGCAGCACCATGAAGAGGAATCTTCCCATCGTCATTCTCTTCATTCACATCAGCTCCTTCAGAAATGAAGAATTTGACGAGATCTTGATGACCAAATTGTGCCGCTGCATAGAGTGGAGACATCCCAATATATCTGTTCTGCTTAGCCCCCTGAGCAATGAGATATTCGACGGCTTCCAGATGACCATACTGAACAGCAGCATTGAATGGTGTCCAGCACGAGGAGTACACTTGTCCACATCAGATCCTTGTTGAATGAGATATTCCATGATTTCAGTGTGACCTCTTGCAGCAGCACCATGAAGAGGAATCCTCCCGTTGTCGTCCTCTTCATTCACATCAGCTCCTTCAGAAATGAAGAATTTGACGAGATCTAGATGACAGAATTCTGCCGCAGCATAGAGTGGAGACATTCCGCCAAATTTGTTTTGCTTTGCTCCCTTGGCCATGAAATATTTCACGGCTTCTAGATGACCAAATTCGACAGCAGCATTGAATGGTGTACAACCCTTGAAATCACACTTGGCCACATCAGATCCTTGTTGAATAAGATATTCGATGATTTCAAGGTTACCATGAGTAGCAGCACCATGAAGAGGAATCATCCCTTTGTCATGCTCTTCATTCACACCAGCTCCTCCAGAAATAAAGAATTTGACGAGATCTTGATGACCTAATACTGCAGCGGCATAGAGTGGGGTCATTCCATCATACCTGTTCTGCTTTGCGCCATAAGCAATAAGATATTTGACGGCTTCTAGATGACCAGATTGAACGGCAGCATTGAATGGTGTCCAACCTGTGACATCACTTTTGTTCACATCACTCCCTTGCGAAATGAGATATTTGATGAGATCAATGTGATCCTCCAAAGCTGCACCATGCAATGGGATTTGCCCTTTATCATTTTCTTTATTCATATTAGCTCCTTTGGAAATGAGAATTTTGACGATATCTAAATGACCATTTTGAACGGCTACATTTAATGGTGTCCAACCTTCGACATCACTATTGTTCACATCACTTCCTTCCCAGATTAGATTTTCCATAATGTTTCTATGACCTTTTTTAGTTGCCATGTGAAGAGGTGTTTGGCCCATTTCGCACTCGACATGTACGTCCGCTCCTAGTAAAATGAGATAGTCAACGATGTCTCCATGTCCTTCTTGAGCAGCTGCATGAAGAGGAGTGAGTCCACCCTTACTTCGTTTTGATATGTTTGCTCCCTGTGAAACGAGATCTTCAACACTTTCAAGATGACCTTTTAAAGCTGCCTTGTAGAGACGTGTACATCCTTCCACATCTATCAAGTCTATGTCAGAGTTGATTGGTAGATCTTGTTTTTTCATGTCAACATCATCCAACGGCATCTCTTCCAGTAGTGCCTCATACACCAAATCCCAGTCGTCATTCATACTGGTGTCCAAGAGCTTCATGATTTCCGCTGGTGTAGGAGGAGCAAGGCCTTTTCCCTGATCAACAGGTGTGTCGGTATTAGTTGTCACCTGATCGCTCTGCATAGGATCCATTGTGTCGTCCACTACATCCGAATGAGGTCGTTGCGATAAGGATGAGAGTGTACCATCTCCTGCATTTCTTTGTTGTTCCTCTGCTTCGTTATGATCAGCGTCCAGAATATCAAATGTACGACGTATTGATATGTTATGCAGGAGAGAGATGGGATGAATGCCGGCTCTGTCGAACCTATAACAAAAACCACATTTTTATCGTTGTACTCAAGATATCATGGGAAAAATAAAAACTGAAAGAAGAATAATTTTGCACCCTACTCTCATGACTGTGTCAGTGGCTACAATTTGCCTAAATTCCAGATCAAACGAGGCTTCACTGGAAAGGATCAATGCACAAATCTGAATGTACATACTCTTCCTGATAATTTTTTAATACAAAACTATAAGCAAATTTAATCGAGATTAGTAAAAGATGAAACATGATAGTAAATTTCCATGATTTCATCTTTTTAAGAGACAGTTCACCATGGAGGATAGGGAGGGATTTGAGGAAACCTTGGTGAGTTATTCAAGCCCTCTCCCTGTGTGTTAATAGCCTATTTCATGATTAGTTATCTGCCTCGCTAAATTGATAACAGTTTCCTGTCATGAAATTTAGATTAAGTTGGTGGAACAAAGTAGAATTTCTTTATTATCGATATGCCTACACTGTAAAAGAATTTACGGTGGAAATTACAGTCAATTACTGGCAGCAGGGTTGCCAGTAATTCACTGTATTTTTTTCCCGGTATTTTACTGAAAAGTATTCATTATTATATTGTATCATTAACTGCATTTACAGTGTAGATAGGGGAAATTGTGTATCGTTCAGGACCATTACACAGAATTTTATGTTTGATAAAGGCAAATGGGATGCTGGTAGTTGTAGGTACTTGGAAATAGTTTTAAAAAGAAACGCAGTGGAAGCCAAATGTAATTGTAGTAATTGGTCGTATAAAATTTAATCCTTAATATGCTAAAAGAGACTGTGCAAATGTAACAGTGAGAAGAGATGGCAGAGAGCATGCAGTCTCGTGAAAAAAAGTATGCAAGGATCTCATCCCTAGTTTCATAGGAGGGCAGAATGTTCAAAGAAATTGATTTGGTAAAGATCAATATACGAAACCAGGTATACTTTTTCCACTAACCGATGGAATACATTAAGCAGATGAATGAAAACTGAAAAAAAAAATGTATGCACGTACATAAGGGAGGATTAAAGTAATCAAACCGAAATAACAAGCGTTGTATGAAAGTAAGGTGCAGTCATTTTGGTGCACTAAATAATTGACGATGGTTGAAGAGTAAAGGTTTTCCTATACGATATGCCCAGAGATCGATGAAAAATCAAGGCAGAAAAAACTTTATCCATGAAAGCTTTTTCGTTTTATTTCCTGCTCGCTAAATCTACATTTATCCTAATCAATATCTCATTTCCCCTTTTCACATCTACCCCCTATTCTCTCTCCATTCCATTCTTCATTGTTCTCATTTGGAAAGGTGATCTTCAAATTTTTATAAATGAAAGAAGAAAATGAATTTTTGCATTGCAGATAACGATTTTACTGAATTATTAGCTCTCCCTTATTGAGCGATATATGTCACATTAGTGGAAGAACCAAAGTTCAATTTTATGATAAGCATTAACAACAAATATATCCCTGGTTAACGACAGCGTGATATAAAAAATGTTTTTTTTTTTTAATCAACTGATCTTACGGTTTCTGATCGTGAATTTTGGTGTCACAAACAACTTCTTTGGGATGCTTCTTCTCATTGTCCGGCTGTTGTTCAAATTCGCAGGCCTTCTCAGTGGGCTGTAAAACATAAAAAAAAACACAGAAAATGAAATTATATTCTCAAAATATTTTACTAAGATTTATTTACCTAACAATAGATCTGTGTTGTGCGACGTAACATAAAAACGGGATATGATGGATCTGCTCATGTTGTTTCCCCTTAAAAAGATGTAGATCACTGTATACAGCGAGGTTTTTTAATATTTAGTAGAGTTAAATTCCTTATATAAGACTGGGGTTGCCAATAAAAGTGAACTCTAAATGACTGTGTATAAAAGAATAATCCCCTGGAAACCTAAGAAGAGAAAGGATTTTGTCTGCAACGTTAGAGTATCATTCTCTCAAGTTGAATGAAAACTTGATTGATCTTAATTTATGGGACAACCTTTAAATAATGAAACGAAACATCATTTTATATTCTCAATTGAAAAGCTACCTCGCGCAGTAGTCATCAAAGTCATAATATTTGAAGGTAAGTTTCTAAAAAAGAAGAGAAGGTAACGTTCTGGCCACTCATAAAACAAAGAAGAAAAAAAATCTATTACTGTTTCAAAATCTTTAATAACAACAAAATTTCAACGAAATATCGCAAAGCAGATTCATTGCAAACAATAACCGCATATAAAATTCACTAACTTATACTGCTTTCACACCAAGGTACGGTCGCTGGGTACGATCGCAGAGACCATACCCAGCGACCGATGAAATCATAGTGTGAAAGCATTTCATCGTACTCAGCGACCGATCGTTTTGGTCAAAAACGATCGGTCGCTGAGGTACTTCAGCGACCGCACGCAGCGACCGTACCTTGGTGTGAAAGCACATCGTACTCAGCGACCGATCGAAATGCAATGACCCCCCCCCCCCCCCCCCCCCCCCCCCCGCGCATACGTGTCCACGCGCTATCTCTATTTATGCTTCCGGCTAGGTCAGCTATACAGCGACCGATCGCTCTGGGCCTGACCAAATTTTGACGGCGGTGTGAAAGCACGTCCGATCGGTCGCTGGGTGTGAAAGCAGTATTAGTGAAACACATGACCTTCCGGGGTCAAATGCTAATTGCCACCCCGCCCAATCGAAGTCAAGGCTTAGTTACGGAAGACAACAGGGACAGTGACCTCAAAACATATCTATTTAGGACCAATTTCCAGTCTTAACTGGCAACTTCAGGGCATATGTTAAGCATAACCAATATATAATTTCACTCTCCTCTATATTTGTCTTTTCTCTCTATTGTAGCACATAGAGACATATTTGTGATATGCGCTATATAAATAAGGTATATTATTATTATTATTACTATTTATCTGTTTTAAAGCACTTCCTTCGAAGTCAGAGCTACCTAATTTCGCTGGGGCGACAAAACCTCGGATCTCAAATATGTTGAATGTTCAGGAGAGCCCCAAAACATGGCTCACTTAGCATTATCGCCTATGGAGGCGGTCAAGTTTCGTTTATCAGTAGTGGCCTAATATTTGCAAATGGGCACGTAAGGGTTTAAAAATACATTTTAAGTATTCATAGCTATAAGATTATGACAAGAAATAAATTTCATAAAAACTTGAGATATACAGGTAAGGTCCTGTCACCCCCGCGACGCTATAAAGGCTTATGCTCAATAAAATTGGCTCGAACTTTTTCTCGGCCTGAGATCTACAGCTCCATCCAGAAAAGGCTAACGGTTCCAAATAGCGCTCACAATGTTCCAAATGTCTCAAAATAGCATTTTTGGGGCTATAAGTATAGTTTATCAGGTGAATGTTATTTCTAAAGCCACCACCTTCCTACTGACACTCTTAATTTGTTGAATACATTCCTTCAAAAGTGCGGTTAAGCGCATTAATTTTTTGTTTTATTGTTACGACCACTATAAGATTATTCTTATCATTTCTAAATGTAGACGTTTCGATTTTTTAAAAATCGGTCCATTTGCGAAATTTTGGGCTAAAATAGCATCGGAAGATTTATGAAGTTATGTAAAGGCCGCTTCTTCTCATTCTTGTCTTCTTCTAATGCTTGACCTGTCCCCCTTTCCTTTGAATTTTGTTTAACACTCTATTGTATATCTTTTGGAAGTAACGTCATGGTTTAATGAATTGGTGTAGTCTAATCACTTCTCTTAGTACTTTTGTTTTTCTACCACTTTAAAGCAAGAGCGAACCGGCACCCTTGTATGGGATTTTGAAATAGCGCCCTCTCAGTCCTAAACTACTGATTTTGTCCACTTTTTACTCCCAGCATGCTCTATTCTGAGCAATGAGAGCTTTATTTTTTTAGTAACATCCGTTAAAATGTATTTGGATTCATACTAAGGAAATTCATGAGAAGCCACAAAGGATATAATGTTTCTAAGAGTCTCTGGTTTTGATAAGTTGGTGCTGTTGTAAATACATTGTAATAAGGGTCAGTTCATCTGATAGTACAGTGTAAATTGGGTCTAAGGCTTTTGCTTTGTCAGATATTTGGGGGTCTTTTTCATCAATAGATAAAAGATAAGAAATATTGGTCAAAATTGACCAAATTATTGATTAAAATGCACCAATATTTTTGTTGATTTTGATCAATTTCTTCGGTCGGACATAATCACCAACACAATGGTTGTTCTGTCCAATTCTTTTTTCGAGTGTAGGATTTTACATTCCCACATTAGATCAAAGAGCCTTCAGAGAATTAATTAAGAAGCGGTTCGACCCCAGTTAAGCACTGCCACAACTTTTTCTCCGCGCTCACACTTGAAACAACCTGCAGAAAGCTTTTCTCTTTTTATAGTTCAAACCCATTTATTTCCAATTATTCCAATAAACAGAAAAAATAATGAAGCAACAAAGCAATATGACCTACTGCTCTTAAATTGTCATAACTGGCTTTATGGTTAAAAACAAAACATCAACTGTTTCCATTTTTTTAAATTCGAAATATCTATCAGCTATCTATCTCCTCTGTAATTAAAGCAATGGTAGTTCAAAATTCAAAAATAACGACTGGTCATTTTCATTGCGTCCCTGCAATTAAAAGCGTAAGCTCGTAGGAGAGGAGCTTGCCCTATTTTAAGCAAACGCTCGTCGAAGAAAGAAAATTTTCTTTTTCAAGAACGTATTTCCAAATCAGGAAAGGCATTGCTTGCAGAAACAAGAGCTTTTCTTTTGATTCTGAGTAAAATTTGTGTAGGAATGTCAGCTAATGCTACTCGGGGGGGGGGGGGGGGGGACGCCCGCGCGTAGCCAAAGGGGGCGATGGGGGTGGTTACCCCCTCCAAAACGCCAAAAAGAAAAAGAAAGAAAGAAGGAAAAAAGTGTGAGCGAGAAAAGAAAAAGGTAAGAGAACGTAAGAAGAGCGGGAGTAGACAATGAACAATGCAAAGAAACGTCGGAGCTACAGCGCGAAGCGCTGGAGGGGGGGGGGGGGGTGGGGAACTCTCCCTCCCTATACCCTCCCCCGCTAAGGAGCGCGCTTCGCGTGATACGCACGCTTCGTGTGCTCATTACCGCCCCTCCCAAAATTAAATCCTAGCTACGCCACTGGGGACGGAGCGACTACTCTCAAGAACACAAGCTATTCTTCCGACCTGCTCTCTTGCAATATCTAAAGATGCACGCAAAAAAGGTTAAAACATTTGCTGAGCCTAATGCTCAGATTCTTTAAAAGTAGCATATTCTAAAACAAAATTTTGAGAATGAAATATGACAATATATTCTCGCTCTGTCGCGGATCATCACTAGAATGAATAATTTTGTGATTTGAAATTCTGACATCTGAATTTGAAAAAAAAATAAATAATGGGCTAACACATATTACATGATTACATGCTTTGTCCCTAAATTGGAAATTTACTTCAGGGTTTACTGAGGTGTTCACATGTTCAATCGAATAGTAAGCCATCTGTATCAGATGCATGCTCATATAAAGATTCAGAGCTATTTCATCTTAAATGGAATTTTTTCACATTTCCTATTACCCTTTTCCTTATTTTTGCGAATCATTTTTTAAAACATTTAATTTCATTATTCAAACAAAGCTAATGCCAAAATGAACTTCTCCTAACACCTCTGCCCATAGACTACACTCTTAAAAATTCTGAGTCAGACTTGACCTGGAAAATAGTCCGTTGGGGGCACGAACTATTCCGGGTAAAAAATGACAAAAATTAAAGTCAAAATAACCCAGAATAAGGTCAAATGTGACCCGGAAACAGGTCTTCGTGACCCTATTCTGGGTCATTTTTTGACCCGCAATGGAGTGTGGCCTCAGGAGAAAAAAAGTACATGTACACTCGTCTGTGTTCAAAATTTTCGTTTAAAAATTCATTTAATAGAATATTATAGAATAAAAGTATGAAAATTAAAGGAAAATAATAACTCCATCAGCATCAATCAAGATCAAGTTTTGAACTTTCACGCCTGTGTGGGCACGTTTATTTAACTGCTAGAAGATCTGATTAAGAAAATCGCAAAAAAAGGAAGTAGCATTTCAAATGATAGTGAGCATGTGCATCCGTAAGACATCACTGTGAAAGAATGAATACAAGAAATGAGAAACAGTGAGGACTGAACTCAGGATGTCAAATCCGTTTAATCATATTCACGATAAACCGCAAATTCAAAAGTTTCTCGTGACTGGTTTCTTATCAAGTGTTCAAGTTGGATTCTGCAAGATGGAAATGGTAATGGCTAGACGTACTATTTTATCCAATTTTCTTTCACGGACTCATTTATTGTAAAAAGAAAGAAAAAAAAAAGGTTTTGCTCAATCTTGATTCCAATTGCAAATCATCTTCAAAAGGATTTATTTGGGTTTATTTTACATAATTATGAAAGATATATATTTGAAAATCTCATCTATAATTGGTGTCCAATGCATCTCTCTCTCTCTCTCTCTCTCTCTTGTAGGTTTCTTTGCTGAGCGTCCATTGACAAGCACCATTACTGACTGAAAGCATCAACGAATTTGTTTGTTTGTTTGTTTGCATACTTTTGTTTGTTTTTAATACAGAGGTTCTGATCTGTAGCCTATAAAAGGTACGATGACAAAGGCTCATTTTTTATTTTCATCAAATGGGAACCTATTCAAGTTGAATCATGTTAATATTCATGCAATGTAGTTATATTTTACTCCCTCTCCACGGATGGCCACACTGTAATCCAGTTTGTGGGAGTGAATATTTTCCTAATGATGTAAATTACTATTTGTTAGACATCAAGAGTAAAACAATGAAATCCGTTCATTATAGTTTTAGTGATTGAGTATAAAAAAAAAAATAATTTCATCAATACTATTAACGGTCGCCATGTAGGTTTAAAAATGGAAACTGTTCTTACCTCTGGTCCGTCTTGGACAGTTGAGCCTGGACTCATCTTCTCGCCATCTGTGTTTACCCCCATTGTGGAATCACCTGTATGAAATGAGATACTACAGATTTAGCACAAAAAGAATCAAAACTTGGTATGCTTTATCTAGTAACACCTCCAAACATACTTCTGTCAATTCAAGACCATCAACACACTTTATTTTATCTAGTCGGTCATTTTGCCTCAGGCCTTCATTCACCTTTTACTACTTTTCATTGTGACCATGAAGCTATAGCAATATAATGTTTGCCTGCAGTAAGGACAGCACTTTTGTGCTCCCACTCTTGCAGTAAGAACAGCGCATGTCTTCTCAAACTCTTAAGGACGAACAAAATCTCCATACCTGATATTCCACCTGTACGTACTATTATAACAGACCACTTCTGATCTACGTATAGGTATCATGTCCTGGTATAAATCTAACATAAAGATGTCACTTTGGGAGTCCGAAAAAGTCGTCCAAACATGGCGGCGGAACGTCGCATCAACTGCGAAAACCTGTTCAAATAATAAGTTAAATATTGCTAGGAATGATATCGGGCACTGCATCTATTTGTCATCGTGGGGTCATGTGATCTATTATGTGCAATTTCATATATCCCATCATTTTAGACCCAGGAGTTTGTGTAAACATGGTTTCACCTGTTGCCCTTTTGAAACTTGCCCTCGCTATATTACTGACTTTGTTCTGTGGTTAATCAGTAAAGTTTGTATTCGCAGATCTTTGTCATTTGCTCAGTGCAAAAACAAATAAGTATATTTTATTTGTAAATGCAGAATGATTGCACATTCTATGTGATCACTATGTAAATTATATATTCAATCATTTGAAGAGTCATTTCATATTAAACTTGTCTTTCGTTTCGAATTCATCACTTTGCCCAGATATTTTTCTCTCGCTGTCAGTAGTGCTGTCTTTAGTTTAGCATTACTTCATAATATTTCATCGGCTGGGACTTCATTATGATGAAGACCGCGGTGATAATTAAAGATATATTCGGATATTTATAACTTTTAACCATTCAATATGTTTAAATGCTGATCCAGATAGTGATGGAAATAAAAAATGGAGATGAAAGTAATGTTTGGAGCTTCAAGCTTTATGAAACTTCCTTCCTGATAATATGTTTAATGAATTGTACCACGCTGTTGATTCATGACATAGAACTAACACACATTATCCAGCTTAAGTCGATCCCCTCTCCAAATAACAATTGCCTAACAACATATATCTATTTAGGGAGGCTGCTTTATTGCATTTTGAAATCTCCTAAAATATATTCTGGTGACAAATTCATATTTTCTGTGTAATGAATAAATTTTGGAATACAATAGTTAATATTTTGGAAAGAGGCGTCGATCCCCCCCCCCCCCCCCTCGGGAAATAATGCAACGATGCCCATAATGCTGGCAGGTCGAGGCATCCACTCGTTTTCTGCTTTGCAGATAAATTCCTACATTTTTTGTAATAATAATAATCGATCCCTTACAGTGTTAACCCATAAAGCGCCAGTACTGTAATGTTTGACTGCCTAAGCCAGTGGGAGGTGTTTTTGCATCATATGCATAAGGTTTCTGTTATATTATTTTCATCAAAACTTTCATACCTTTGTTGTTTATCCATTTTAGGCACTAATGCAAATCATAATTACCTTTTTTATTGTGTGTGTTGTGTGTGTTGTTAGGCTAGAGTCCTCCCCCCCCCCTCTCTCTCTCTCTCTCTCTCTCTTTCTCTCCCTTTCTCGTTTCTCTTCTCTTTTCCTTCCCTTCTCTTACAGTTCTTTTTTAAATGTATATCTATTGGATGTATGTATTAGTGTGTTCTTTTTTCCTTCTTTTTGTTTTATTGATACACTATTTTCAAGTTATAGGAAGCTGCAATCTACAAGCACAGCTTTTCAGCAACCCCCTCCATTACCATTACGATTCTGTTGTTTAGTTTCACTATTGTACTTTGTACATGGCATTTATTTTGTTTATATATTATGTTGGAAATGGAAATAAACGAAATGAAATGAAATGATACGAAATGAAATGAAATGAAATGAAACAAAACGATATGAAATGAAATGAAATGAACTGAAACGAAATGAAATGAAACGAAATAAAATGAAATGAAACGAAAGGAAATGAAATGAAACGAAACGATATGAAACGAAACGAAATGAAATGAAATGAAACGAAATGAAATGAAACGAAACGAAACGAAATGAAATGAAATGAAATGAAACGAAATGAAATGAAACGAAATGAAATAAAACGAAATGAAATGAAACGAAATAAAATGAAATGAAACGAAATGAAATGAAACGAAACGAAATGAAATGAAATGAAACGAAACGATATGAAATGAAATGAAATGAAATGAAATGAAAAGAAACGAAATGAAACGAATTGGAATGAAATGAAACGAAACGAACTAAATGAAACGAATTGAAATGAAACGAAACGAAACTTAATGAAATGAAATGAAATGAAATGAGTTTTTATTGATGAGGCAAAGCCAAATAGTTATAACTTTGGAAATTTTGAAATCGGTAAAAACGTATTTTCTTGCTGTTTTGATAAACATCATGTCAAACAAATCGTGCGACATAATTATGACGATATATTTAAATGCTATGTGTGTGTGTGTGTGTTAAATGTTTAATTTGTTTTTAGTATATAATTTACTCGTATGCAAAAAAAAAAATTAAATCAAAATTGAACTGCGGTTTTCAACAATTCGCAGGCAGAAATTCTGTTGTTACACTCATACGCATCATTATTTCCCCTTTGTTAGTTTGGTCGTTCGGATATTAAAATTTTGTGTGTTTGTTTTGTTTTGTATTCTTTTGACTCTTCTAAATGTTTATTTTTCAAAATATGAATTCTTTTATCTTTACTTGTAGACAATTTATGAAAAAAAAAATAAACATGCTTATTTTCACTAGAAAAAGGAAATATGTAAACATGGTAAAAGACAGTTTATGTTTTACGTCAGGTGTTCAGAAGGTAATTTTTACAAATTTTATTTTGTTTCCAG